>JAYRBW010146010.1:0-14714 GCA_036023295.1 Invenusta paracnida | reverse complement strand
TATCATTTGTCTCAAACATTCTTCCTTCTCTATTTTTGTTGTGTTACTTCCCCACTTTGATTGTATTTTTACATATTAATTAAATAAAATTATTACAAAATTATTATTATTACTATATCAAACGATTTTAATCAATGATATGGTTTATACAAAACAAATTAAGGTTTTAATTTTTTTTTATTACATACGTCAATAAAAATGTTATGTTTAGAACACTAACTAAAAGTCATTCTGTAGTATACTTATGGTATTTTATAGAGTATTTTTTTATAGAAATTATTACTGATGATGGGCACAAATTATAATATAATGGAAAGAGGCTCTGTAGAGTTTTGAATGATGCTTGGTATACTGCGTACTAACTGTTTTCTACATAATGCAATATAAAGATGACATAATTTGTTCAGTATGATTATGATATCCTTCATGTCATGCACAGCTTATACATATTATAATCTGCATTAAACATAACGTATCTCTGACATATTTAAGTTGTCACTCATAAAAAGGAGGGTCACATGATGCCCAATACTATGTGCTGTCATACAGGGTTTAGTATAATTTACTCCCCATAGTTTTCTGAATATTAGGCTATTGATACTAGACATTTAAATTTATTTAGAAAATTTAATGTAGCAATATTTATGCATTATATAGGAACACTGCAGCTAACATATATAAAGGAATACTAAATGTACTAGTTCAAGTATACATATTCTCAAATCAAACTGTAAATTGTAAAAAAACGAATGTGTCTTTAATGTATGCCCCACTGGAAATAAATTAAAAAGTTTCACTGTCTTAAAGGTGAACGCGTCACGTCAAAATGTGTCAATAGTATTAAGCCACGACACGCCACGCCACACGTGTCGTTTTCGATTGAAATAGCCTCACAAAATTTAATAATATATTGACTTTTTTTTACGCACCGTGTCAAAGGTATTCCGTGCGGATAGATGCGCCTTTATAAGGAAATTAAATCCATGCTTCAAGGTTTAATGCGTTTTAAGATATCTTGTTACGAAAAAGTCAACATTAAAAAGCTTTACTACTTTTTCGGTCTTCGGAAAGCTAATATACAGAGCACTAAATATCGAAGAGTTGATGAAGTTGAGAAATCAAGAAGTCTCTTTGCTCTGTACGTTAAATTATTAATAAATCAATTCCACACAACTGTCTTCTAATGGCAACTAATGCAAGTCAATAACTTATTTAACACGCTTTCAACATTATTTATATACACGACTTGTAAGAGAAAACTACAAAATATATTTCACTTTTTATAAATATATATTTCTTCAAATTGTTCTGATTAATATTTAACGTATTTAAACATTTTTAAATGAAAATTCTGTGATATTGGTAATTAAAAGTGTGTGTATACTTAAATGAAATATATATTTTGCTACAAATTATTTATTAGTAAAAATAGCTCAAACTCAAATTAATAATTTGATAATATTATGTATTTGAATATGTCTGCTATATTATTGTAATCCTTATTTAAGTAGATTAATATATTTTGGCATTAGTAGACATCTTACTAGTAATTTTTGTTCGAGGTGCTATGTGAAATCATTCAGTCACTTCTCGATTTTCTATTATTGCATGGAAACTACACGTGATATACTCGTAATATATCACAAAAGTTATTTCATTCCAAGCGACACCTAAATATGCCCATAGAGGAAAATATATAAATATAGATGCAATCTTGGTAAAATTAAACCCAAAATAATTGAATCGAAATGTCTAACGAAGATAAATATTCAATGTGACTTCTGTTTGATAAAAAAAATTTTTTTTACATTTAATACACAAGTTAATAAATAGCATTCAATCAGTATTCATTCTAACGTACTTTCCATGTCAAATTAAATTTAAATAAAATAGAAATTTATTATTATACTCGCACAAAAGTTTCAAATATTATATACTGTTATTATAAAAACAAGTTGTTTGAACTTATAAAACAAAAGTCCAAAATATTGTATTTTGTGCCATTTATCGAAATAACTAACAAAATCGGTAACTTTAAAAACTATTTTCCAATATTGAATCCATAATAGGTAGCTATAACAAAAGGGGTCTATGGCAGGGTTGTTATCTTATAAAAATAGTGCTCATTGTGGTATATAAAGGATAAAGTAGTTAGACAGATAGACAGTTAATAATAACTATTATCCAGAAAAAATATAGGGGACGATAATGGATGGAAATTGCAGCTTATTATGTCGCCATTATCTCCCCATACCCAAGCTATGTATATACATATAAGGCCGGGGTGAAGTGCACACTTTTCGGAGCTCTGTGTCATCTTATTATAATAATTGATAAACACAACAATAATCGATATCTGTCTATATATCTCTATGCTTAGTTAGTATGTATATATTTACGTATTTACACCAGATTGCTGTGAGCTTAGTTTTAGTATAAACCGCATATATGTGCATTAATAAATAATTTGTACTTATATTACAAGTATATCGCACTGGCAGTATCCAGTACAATATAATATTAGGAAATTAAGAAATTTCATTTTTTTCTTTTTATAGTAACTAACATATCAGCATTTACAATCTTAATTTTTTATCAACTTTGATATTTTTTCAATTAAAAAACGTTGATAATTTCTTAATTCTTGAGCTTATTGACATCTTATTTCATATATTTATTTAAAAAAGAGCGTTTTAAGTTTGCTGCTTTCGCTTAAAAGTGAAAATAAAAAATATCTATATTTTAAATAATTGCTCCAACTTGAAATTCAAAATATTAATTAATCTGCAATGATCAGTATTCGAATGAACCGTAAAATGTATCAATTTTAAATAATATTTTTAAATTTTAATTATTTAAATCTTTTATCCCGTGAAATATTAATAGAAGTAGGTATATATGGTTTGCGACCAATTTTAAACAATACAGTATCTGTATTAAATATATTACACTTGTATATTTTGATACAGTAGTAATGCTTATATAATATGGTTAACCTAAGTAATTACAAGTGTGAATTAAAGTAATATATTGTCGTATAAATGCATCAAATAAACTCTGACATACCTAACCAAAAAGTATATATATATTATTATTCAGAACTGTTTTATACAGGTCTTATATAATGATATATAGGGACTTGATTTATTTATGAAGGCATCTATGTATATAAACATCTAGTTATCTACTAAAAGTATTTATCACCCAATAAGGGTCGAGTAACTCCAAGCTAATTTAATCAGTTTTTCTGACGCTGTGTCCATTTTTTACTACAACACTAACGTGTAGACGATAAATGGATCGATGATATGTATATAAAATTAATGGAATCTAGACAGAATAAAAAGTCGATTGCCTATATTATAGGTACATACATAATTGCAGACAATATCAATATGATTTGATATGCCCCTTACTTAATTACAATGTTAAACACACTAAATACTCTTTTGTGTTTTAAAGGCTACGAAAGCATTACGATTATTTCTATTTTCCCAAGTTCACCTTGCAAATGTATAGGTATATATAATACAATAAATAAATAAATGTATGTATATACCTTAGATTAGCTAGGGATTTATGCTATCATTGTGTCCAAATATAATGCCATTGTACTTATACTGACATAACAGTCATAAATCTGTACTTGTATAAACAAATATGCCAACATTCATTAAAGCTAACCTTTATTAAAAGTATTTCACCCTCTTCATGTATCTTTATGACATCATGTATTACCTACAAATATTAATTTATTGATATTATCCGCAATGCGGGAAATCAGACCGGTTTATTGATATCTATGTAACTAAGCGACTAGTGTCAAACTATCGAGTTTTAGTGACTTTTGAAAATAAGTTAGTCAGTTTATCTGTAATTAAAAAAAAAGATAATATTCCTTAAATTATGAAAGAACTTTATATTTAAAAGAGAAAAACAGATTAAATGAGCTTAATAGTAGTAAAACTAACCGAAACTTTAATGTTTGGCATTAGTTGCTAAGTTACTTGAAGATAAACAAATCTAATCTGACTGACCGTAAATATATCAATCTATAATAATTCAAACAAGACACAATCAATAAATAGTTAGAAGTTTTGATCCATTAATTAAAATTATTTTTTCTTTTTCCAATTTCCTACAGCGAATAATGTGTAATGTTTACCACTAAAATAATATAAGCTGAAGAAGTTTAAAATGTTTTCAGCGGATTAAAAACTGTACGAGTATGCTAGGCTGATTTATCAGTTCAAGATTCTTCCTAATATATTACATTTATGATACCTATTTCTTAACATTAATACGCAACAATTAATCAATACTTCAAAATAGTTGTTGAAACACATTTATCATCTCCTGATAATAACAAATACCAAGAATTGACATGTTTACATTGAACTTAATAAAATGAACAAATGTTGACAGATTATCAACATTCCATGAAATCTTGTTAAAATCGTAAATTTCAACCCAAATAAATTGTTATATTATATGCATTTGTTACAATATCTAATGTTTTTATTTATAAAAGGTAATACAAACAACCTACATTTTCATGTTATGAATACAGCATAAGGTAAAAAGATACTTTTAGAAATAAAAAATATATATTTAATAGCATGGCTTTTTAAATAAAATATGTGGGTAACTATTTTATATATATATAACTATCACCAATTAGAATTACAATTGGTTACTATTAGCTATAAGTATTGTAAATAATTAGTATATATAATAATGCTCTCAAAGTAATAATACAATCATAAAGCAGTTTTTATATATGTATAAAGTAATTTTTCTCAAAAGAGAATCGTTTTGTTCCAATAATATTTTTATAAATTATGTATCTATCTATAAAGCAGTATGATATATTCGTTATAAATTATTTTCAAGCCTTACTAACAGCTATTTAAGAATAATTATAAACTATATAAGTTATCTAACAGATAAAATATATAAAACTGTTTTATTAGGTATGCTGTTTTATGCATATATTAACTTTTTGAGCTTTAGTTATCGAAATAGTAGTACTTATCGATTGAAATCAACGTCATTTGAGTTGAAACTTTGCAGTCAATGTTTACCTTACGACAATGTACAATTATATAAAATTCATAACTGTTCACTTATGTATACTTTTTTATTGAATTTGTTATAGAATTAATGGTTTTAAGTCATTAAATATATTTAAATATGTCATCTTCATTTAAAAGATTCAAGTCTATTTCAAGCTACTTAAATGTTCAGCAAAAATGGATTTGGTAAAATATACATTAATTAATGTTCCACACAGCTATTAATCTTTATTGAATTGCACTTATGGTATTTAGAGCGCTTAATCGAAACCTACTTAACCATGGTTTTTAATCATTCAATTTAATTTAATTAAAAGTGTATTAAAATAGCAAGAAAGAAGTAAACATCTTTCTACATACATCTAGTATGAGGGTTATTGGTATATAAATAATGAGCACATAATGCAGTTCATTTAAGTAGTTTCATTTTTATGGCATTCAATTAAATCTTCTAGTATTTAAAACAAGACATTCACAGTCCTCTTAACACTGTAATATTAAAATAAATTCCTTCTCAACAATTGTATTTGTGCAGTAAATTATTAATTTTACTCATTAACTGTGGCGCGTCATTTACCGTCACATTTAAGTAACTTAGTATTTTCCATTTCTTTTCGTTTCTCCTATTTTATGGACATATATTTAAAAATGTCTCTAGCCAATTTCTACTTGTTCACTTACTCTTTTAATAATATTCGTAAAAATCACATATATAGGATATTGTACAAGAAAAAAATGTTATTGACTTTTCTACTGCCTTAGGAAATGGATAACCAGCAAACATATATAGACACATATATAATCAGGTAGATATATCCATTTTTTGCAAACAAAAATTGAGAGAAGATTGCAATTCAATATGATGGCATGGTACTCGTTTTTCACTTAAAGATGTGATTCAGGGAAGTCTATTAGAAATTGCTTTAGCAATTCCTGGGCAGTTGAAATTGAATACATTTTGGAGCTTTACTGTACATGTGATTCATTTGTTCTCTTTATGAAGACTTATTCTTTTTCAGCATTCGTCTGTCGTTTTTATTTAAGGGTATTTAAGTGAACTTTTAGTTTTAAAAATGTCAAGGAACATACATTATACCGGTCAAAATGAATGAAAAAATTCTAATTTCTTTCTCTTAAACGTATTAACTGTACTAGATTGGTAGATTGTAATTTGTATTAAATGAATAATCAACTAATACTGCATTAAGACAAGCATTATCGAAAGAGGGACTGTTACTGATAATTAATAAATAAATATAAAAATATAACTAATTTCCGCATTCTGTCTGGCATGTAGTCCATATATATAATTTCTAATAATACAGGATATAATTATAATATGCAAAATATAATTACAGGCGCTTAATTCATTCAAACTCACAATTTTATTCTAAAAATACAATGTTTTTTGACCATATGATTATAATAGGAATCTTAGCCTTCTCTAATTAAGTAGAAAAAGAGTACAGTGTGTTGAGTACAACTGATAAAACTATTTGTAGCCGAAATTTTGTTTTCAAATAATATATTTTTTTAATTAATAAAGGCATTTTAGATTATTGTATAAAAGGTATTTAATAATTTTAGAAATAAATATCATTGGTATTAAAATTAATATTTCAATAAAAATGAATGAATATGTTACATTACTTATATACCTACATGTTTGTCAAATTGATTAAATTATAACAATTATTCTACGACGAAAATTTACAGTGCGTTGAATGTAAAATAAATTAAAGCCAATATCCACCAAACGCGACACGACGCAACACGGCACTTCCCAAAAAGTTGAATATATGTTTTTCAATGAAACTATTTACACCCAGCGCGACGCGATGCGATGAAAGCCATAGGCAAAGCATTCTGCCGCGTCTGGTGGGTTTGGGCCTTATGAAAAAAATCTACATACCTATGTGTTTGACAATTTCTTTCGATCCATAGATTAGATTAACTAATTTAATTATTTAGTTTAGATTAACTGGTCAGACCATTTCTTTCGATTTCCAATTCACCTCTTTTATAGGTTAGTAATCTTTATAACTTATACAAAACTGAAAAAATATATCATATACATATATATAAACATTGTTTTTATTCTGTTTAGTTAATCAATATTGTATATATATATATATCGTTATTGTACAATCACGAGAAAATTCATAGGCGTGATTTAGGCATAATGAAACTTATTAATTAAGTGTATAATATGCATATATTTAGATTTCTGTAAATTGCAAAGTTGTTAGAGGTGTCTAGTCAACTAATAATAAAGGCAAATCAACTGTTTAGTTCTCGAAAGAAACTGATCGATAAATCAATATTTAATTCTTTTGAAATACTGAAAAAAACAGTTTGTTACTAAAAAATGGTTGAACTGGTGCATATAGGTGGGAACTTCACAATATGATATTACATACGTACTTTAGCAAAGGAAAGGTACTTTTTCGTTTTTTAAAGTATGTAGAAATGTACGCACTTAAATATTTGGGAATTTGCGAGCTATAGATAGATAAGATACACACACACATACTATAGAATAGGCTGCAATTATTTTTTCAGTAGGATGAATAAAAAGCTTTAGTTTATCTAATCATAAATATAGAAATATAGACATTTCATATATTTTTAATTATGGCGTATTATTGAGATGTTACTATGTTGTTAAAATAATATTAATGTCATAAATATAAGACTTGAGATATATGTACTCATATGTCCGATAATGATTCAATTAATAGAAAAGTTTGATTATTTTCGGTTTACTTTTATTTCGAATCCATTGAGTTGAAAATTAACAGCAACTGTAATTTTTGATTGTGTGTATATTTTCACGCAAAATTATTCTATAAATAAATATTTAAAATTTAGTCCTTGCAATTAAATCTTGCTTTAAAAAATAACTTCAATTTTGATTTTTTAAGCAGAAACTTTTGAGTTGCATTTTTAACTTAAAAAACGTGTGATTTCTGACACCATGTGTAAAAGAATTTATAATTCCTAAATTATTCTACTTTTTAATAAATTTGTAGTCCTCTTCTTTTTCCTCTCTTAAATACCCCGGTTACCATTTTCCAGTTATCCGAGTCTTACTCACTAATTAATTCAACACACTGTTGTATTTAGTAAGTAAATAACAGTTCCAAAAATACACGATTATATACCTAATATGGTGGGCGATTCACTGCTAAAGGGGTAATTAAGTCGGGGTTGGTTCTTAAAAACCTCTTTTTCAACTAATATTTGAGAGAATGTATATCTGTAGGTATATGTAAGTACACATCTATATATGTATGTATTTACGAAACGGTAAGAGAAATGAAAATACTCACGTACATCGTATACGATTTTATATTTTCTAATCAAATTTTTTTCGTGATAAATTTAAATATATATATACAATCGGTTTATATCGAAGAACGTGAAAGAAAATTGGAAGGAAAGTATTTTGTATAAACTCTATTTTCGATAACGTCTTCTTACTATTATATGCATATACATATATATATATATATATATAGCTATAAGTATTCGCCTTAAAACCGGTGTGATAAGAGAGGAGAAGTTGAAACAGAGATATAATTACTGATGGGAAATACGACAGAACAAGAGCACTGGTACTTTGGTTGATCTGGAGCAATTCATAACCCTCTTGTTTGGCTTGTAGTTTCACTTTACGGGGGAATAAATATATATACAACTATCTTGGACACTGGTTGACATGGTTGCAAGGCGTGGTTTCAATCTTGATGGACTTCTTCTATAAAATAACGTGTCGTCGTTTTTCATGCTCCAATAAAAAGGAAATTGATTTTCATAATACCTATATGCAAGATCAATCATTGACGGTTTTCCCTAGTTTATAAATCGACTCAGTAATTTGATATTGTTCTATTTGATATAATGATGAACATCTTCATATAGTATAATAATATTATTAACTATTTAATACAGACAATAATGCATTATAAGAATTATGCACAATTTTTCAATAATATTAGATAGTGTACTATAATACACTTTACAAATGGAAACTCAGCTAAGCTACGATAAAATCAAGATAGTTTCTTTAAGTAATGGTAATTAAAAAATGTAATATATTTAACTTATAGAATATCTATATCTATATCTATAAAATAAAATATCTGTTTAAGAAATGAAAAAACACTACCTATATCTTGAACATAAATAAGTCATAGATGTAAGAATATTTAAATATAGTTTATTAATAATTATATACAAAACTTTGTGCAAGAAAAAGAATTACGCTGTATCGATCAATATAATATGTTAATGCAATAAAGGTGAAAAATATGTAAAAACTTTACTACTATCAGTAATTCCGAAATAATAGAAAATCACAAGATTTGTGAAAAATATAAAATCATAAACGCGTATAGTGTAAATGTAAAATATGTTTGAATTTATATACCTTAAACGCATTTCATAATCTTTGGACATATACACAATAACAATTAAAAAGTAGAGATACATATAATCTAATTTGATACAAAAATGTTACATCATGCTATTCAACTAACACTATTTATACGAACCTGTTTTGCCTAATTATGAAATTCGGCTCGTATATAACGTCGGTACCTGATTTTATATCATATGTTATATCTCAATTGATAAAAAAGTGTTCTTCCCAGAATTTGTGAAATAAACCTATATACAGATAAATTGGCTTTATTTCTCTGTTAAAACAAATATAACTATTACTAAATAAAAAATGCTAATATACGTCAGTGTCTGGCGATAAATTTCCTAAATAAATAGCATTACTGTCACAAACATATTCACAATTGTTGAAACATATTAATTTAAACATATCAATTTATGTAGAACAAATTATAAGGCATGATATTTTATCATTACATTACTATCACATAGCTCATCATTTCTATCTAGAAATTTGTTAATTCTATATCTAGGAATTAAAACAAAACACGGCTCTTAAGACCCTCCAAACGCGACGCGACGCAAAAAGTTAGAAAACATATTTTCTATAAACTTGCTCACCGAGTGCGATACGATGCAACGTGACGAGACGAAATAGAAGTTTAAATTTTTAAACTTTTCTATGACACCATGCGACGAAAATATTTTAGTACAAATATGTGTGTTTATAAGAAGGATTATAGCTAACATAAAGGTAAATAGCTATAAAATATGTAGAAACATTTAAATATTCTTATTATTAAATTATTGCGTGTCTATTTATAGTCCATTTATAGTCTATTTGTGACCAACTTATAATCACAAATTTATAAAAATGCACACACACATATCCATTATATAAAGGTTATACATTTTATTTATATATATGTATATATAAAACGCCTATGCCCTCATTTTTACCATACTTCAGCTAGATCTATACCCTTAATAATAAGATTAAACAATATTAGCCATCCGAGCTTGTGTTGGTTAACTGACAATAAATGTAACCATGTTAAAACCATGCATAAACTATAAGCTTATATTATGTCTCAGTATATAAAATTCTTTAGTCGAAAAGAAAGTTCTCCAAAAGGGTGTCGAAGAACTGAGGAGACATGCCAACATTTGTATAAAACCAATCTTGGTGGTTCCTGAGTTCTTGAATTAAACGATAGTATTCACCCAGTTCCTTCCGTAGCTTCAAAGTGGGATGAATCTACATTTTTTGCTTGCCTGCTTGCTTCCGGCCGCCCTCTTCGAATGAACAGAGTAATGTTATACTTCTTTGTCTTCCATAATTTAGAATTGGTATGAGCATGTTTTTTAGGCTTACAATATTTTATATTAAACGTAAATTTCCGCGTCGTATCGCACTAGGTGGGCCCATTTCTTTGCGTGACGTTTGATGGGTTCCGGCCTTAACTCCTCGCCCGATATAAGCAAAACGTTTCGCTTTTGATTCCCAAGATCCCCGAAATCCTATTTTTTAACTTCAAATCCTCCACATCAATCTCACACAATATGTTACACAAATATATGTATATACTCGTAATATTGACATTTCTTCAATTTCAAAATTAGAAAGACTATATTTAAGTTTAAAAGTTTTGTTACAAAGTAATTTCAATATTATATATTTATCCAAACACCTACGCTTGCTATTTAATAAAGTGTTTAAATATGTAAAATCTCAAAGAAGCATCTTATAAATAACAATAACAATGGCATTTTATATTTTCCTTTTAAAGTATAATAAACCTTCAAGATTGTATGATAAATTGAAAAACTGAAATATTTATATTTATAGAATTGCGTTTACTGCATATCTCTTTTAAATCTCTATATTATATGCGCGCAAAGAATTAATATATGTAACAGTATTAATCTATTGTTTCGTTTCTGACTGACCGGGAATAAAATAAACGCTATAATTAAAGCTGCCTAAACTGCCTGGCTTCCTCTAAAACCAGTATTTAACTATATACTTTATTCTAACTATATTACATGTATATTATTATTTTTTAAACTAAACAATACTACTGTACATTCTGTTATATATTAAATAAAAATTGGAGGCGGGGGGAGGAGGGATTTTTAATTTGTTTTCGTTTTGATGTGTATTATTGAAAATTTTGTTTATAATATAAAAATTGAATAATCAAAACCAATTATAAATCATGATACATATAACATTAAAAATACATTTAAAAATAATGACTCCAAAACAAAGAAATAAATACAAATCCAAGCTATAGGGTTAAATAGGATACAAAAAAGAGAGCTTCAAGCAATAATTGCGGATTAGCTGTCGAAATATCAATATAAAAAAGCCGGCGTTAATATTAAAGGTATCATTTTTTATAAATTTAATAAAAGCTGCTTCAGCGATGTGCCGAACTAAAATTATTACAATTATAATTAAGATTAGAAGTGGAGATATCGATTGTGTGACAAATGGAACTCGAGTGGTTAAAAAGAGCATTATTAATATTATTCTATTTAAAAGTGGCTTTATGGTCTTTTAAACGAATGGAAAAATCGATATATGTTTATAGTCATGCACCCGTTTTTTCACTGTCTTGGTTGATAATGGTTAGTAGTGACGAACCGAAACATCTCACATTATAATTTTTATTATTTCTATTGTGGAATTTTGACTTCTACCAAAATATAATTAAATATACGTAAAAGTAATTAAACATATAAATTATATTATGTTATATTATTTTATTTTATTGTATTAACTAAAAAAAGTGTAAAAGGGTAACATTAGATTACTAATACTATATTACACTTTTAACACTTAATATACAGTAAATAAAAAATGAAATTAGCTTTTGAATACATTTTCCTGCCATTTTGGATTAAGTCGGAAAATACACACGTTTTAATTATTATGTCAATAGGTACATTTTGTGAAATTCATTCGTACCTTGTACATTCGATTAACAGAATAATTTGAATACGTAGATCTATGACGTAGATTATGTATTATGTAATGTATAATCGATTTTTATTTTATATACTGATACGTATGCTTATAATATTCAGAGAATAGGAATAGCCAGTAGGAATTGGTGATTAATTCGATTACCACTTACCTAATAACACATTTATCGACTGCCTCTTTATTATTTACACTTTTACAAATTCTTAAGAAATAACATATAATATATAGCTATCCGAGTACAGACTTAGACAAATCAATCGATAGATTTTAAACTATCTATTGATTTTGAATCGGTACCCTACCAATTTTGTTGGAAATTGGAAGTTGATCAAAGACATTTTTCATGGAGTCCTGGTTATTAATTTTTTACTAATTCTAAAGTATTTTCTATATTATTCACAAAAATATGTATATATAATTTATAAAACTGCTGTCATTTTAATATATAAAATATTTAAAATGCTTCAGTATTGTAGTATTTGTTGTTCCCTTCAGAATCTAGATTGCAGTGCATATTGTTTGTAGCATAGAGTAATTACACATAGAGTTTTGACTCTTATTGATTTCATATGCATCGCGTTGTTCAATTTTGTCAATATAAAATCGTTTTATTTTAATGAATTTGGTGTAAATGAGTAGACTACAAGTAGTGTTAAATATTTCTATTAAATTCGTTTTAAAAGCAACTATACATATTTATACAATTTTAACATACATAAGTTGTCTGTAATATATAATTCATTGCCTGTGTATCTAAAACTGTTTTATTGCATAAATGTAATGCATTTAATTGTTGTGAATATTAGAACCATTATTTTGCAAAAGCTTTTGGGTAGACGAATAGTATAGTGTAAAACTGCATATAGAATCAATAAGAGTCGAAATTTATAATTACTCTATAGTTTTGTAGTATTAGTATTAGTATTTACTGCCACGTAATACCTACCTACTTAATACAAAATGCATTTTTTTTTAAATAAACTCCATTTAAATTATTAAGGTTGAAGTGAAAAATAATGGTATAGGCAATGTGAACACTTGAATTTATTCTGCGTATTCTCTTAATATATAAATATATATCACATATAGAATTGTATGATTGATATATTATTTGCTCCTTTGAGCATTATTAAAATAATTTTATATTTTGTGGTACACGCCCTTTTTCAAGTGCTTGAAATACTTATACAGAAAACGTCCTTAAGTGCAGTTTGTATGCGCAATAACCAAATATGTCATGGGAGAGAGGGGTGGGAATGTTCACTTTAGATAATCTGTTTGTGCAAACAGTGTTTGTTCAAGACAATGTTTTCAATTTTTCCTAACTAAATAATATGTTATAATCTCTGCCACAAAATCGAAAGCAATCAATATAGGTATGATGCGGTGACGTAAAGATATACAACTACACAAACTGCCGAAATAAATACCAAAATCTTAACGAGGTTCTTGTAAGACTTGCAATTATGAATATACAGAATGTGCGCGAATACAAGTGACGTTATAAAACAGGATATAAGAAATCTGTTGCTCTAATCATGCTACGTTCATAAGTCATTTTCTCAAGCTAGTTATAAGGACACTAAATATGTAACTTCATCATCTTTACATCAGCTGATATAACAAGAGGCTGTGCGGCCTGTTTATTCATTCTATTGGCAAATTGTGAAATACTATTGACAACGGTGAGCCATGATGAACGTTAGCACGCAAAACAAGCATTCGTGCAGGTATAGAGTCTAAGTTATTATGCAAAATAGTACATAGATATAGGCATACATATATACATGCATGATATAGGTATCCAGAGTGATTTAATAAATTACAAAATACGACGGACAGCTATGGTATTCTCTTTGATAATAATCAACGCGTTTGTAACGGAGCATGTCAATAGACAACTCGTAAATGTAATATGTACCTACAATGAAAAGTACTGATATCTACAAGATTATTATGTCTGAGATACTGATGTATGCAAAATATATGTGCAAATACATCATATAACTAACATACATATATTTTACATCGAGCCTGTTTCATGTCGAAAATACTTATACTTATGCACTTATGAAAAATACTTATACTTATCACAAGTCTCACGTCGAAACATAAGTTTATAAGTAAATACTTATGTTCTTATATCATAAGTATAAGTGAATAAGCTAATACTTATGCCTCTATTATACCCACGATTTTTTGTTCAATATTATGTTTAGTACTATTTGAACAGAATTTCTGAA
>JAYRBW010145999.1:0-14716 GCA_036023295.1 Invenusta paracnida | reverse complement strand
TAATATATATAAAAGAAACAGTATACGTAAATACTTATATATATACGGTATACGCGAAGCATGGGCACGTGGTGAGTTAGTGCTAGAACGAAGATATTTGCCACGTGCAAAAGTAGGTGCTCGGGACGTGCTATACAGACGTGCATATTTACTGGAACCTTGGCACCAAGTGGGACGTTCCAAGCACGTGGCATTTTTGTTGGGGAAATAACATTGTTATCGCGGCATCCATTTGTGAAGCTGTATATTTAATTAAGGACAAGGCCATTTCATTCACACATGGAGTGAGTGACAGTCAATGAGCGCATAAAACGTAGTTTATACCTATTCGGAACCTTGTATATATTATTTTATTTTTAGTTATGTTACAGACTTATAGGTGTCATGTTTAACAAAATTCTGAAAAATGTATTATTAGATTTAATTCATGAAAGGAAAGACATAGTAGAAAATAAAGGAAACACCCTAGATCTAAATGTAAATAAGCTGAAAGCCTTAAAAAAACCTTTGTCAATTTTTACTACCTAGGTCAATATCGTCTACTGTAAAAAAAACAATGTTATAAAGTAAACATGCTGGTAATTGCTTATTTAAATGTTATTCATTTGACTAAATCTTATGTCATTAATTAGCCCTCTTTTCATACTTAAAAGAAATTGTAATTTTACATAACATCGAATTAATTAAAACTATTAAAATCCCAATAGTAAAAAAAAACTATCGGAAATTGCGTACCTTGAGTCAGGTTAAAAACCACAACCTCGGTCGTGGTCGACATGTTTTAACCCGCGACTTATTTGATCACACCAAAAAAACTATACTAGAGAGTTTTTGACCATGGGCGTGGTAAAAAAATCTCCGATGAGCTTTGATCACCTCACCCATAGTGTATTAAAACAACTGCGTTGTCCTCGATTGGTATTTTAGGAATACTGACAGAACTGATGCATTCGCTATTGCTCTGTGATAAACCACAACCAATTACGCACCAACTTGCTGCAAGAGATATTATGGACCCCGCAGCTCTCCCAAGAGGCTTGAAGCTTGACCGACTTAGAATTTGCAAAGAAGTTGAGAGCGAGACATGGAATGCGTTTGAATGCCACGATTGTTCTGCTAAAATGTGACCCTACCATCACGACCCGATCTGTCGCAAACGTATAGAAGTCTCTGGCCATCATCCTCGTGTCTCGCGGCATCAGATGTGCGGAACTTGTCACCATGCTCTGAAGCCTCAATTATGAATCCTTCAGGGCTTTCGCTGCAAGAGTTCATGGTAAAGCAGAAACAATATTCGGTTTTGTTGTGGCAAGCAAGAGCCAATGTGGTCAAGGCAATGTTGAAAATTACACTAATAAGACTATCCGAGACCTCGTCTTAACAGGATTTGTTGATTCTGATATGAGCCGCGAGGCTCTGGGTGTTGAAGCAACTCAGACACAGACCGTAAATGATGTTATTGGTTTCGTCGAAGAAAGAGAAATGGCTAGGAATGCACTCTCATCTACAAACAATTCAGTTATCTTTTCATTCAAACGTACAAAGACCCTTAAGCAAAACACAACTGAGACGAGGTACTCCACAAGCGCCCTAATCCACCGACAGATAGAAGCAGTCCCCGTACCCGGACTGCGGTAGGCACTTCTCCCATTTCCCAGAGACAGGTATATCCTTCAATATTTATATTACATAATAAACAACCAGAGTACAACCATACATATACTAACAATGGGGGAGGAGAAAATTGCCTCTGACAGTGGTCATCGCAATAGAACTATTTGACTGAAAATTATTAGGAGTTTGACATGTGTTGTAATATGCATAATTTCTATGATGGGAAAACCTATATAACTGGCCTGCATAAACTTGTAGATGGGATGATAATATTTCCTTTTAAAGGATAAATTGTAAAGTTTTGATTTATCGTTTTTGCAGTGTGTACATAGATGATGGACTGCTTGTGACCTAAGAGCCATTAGAGAAATACGTACCCGTATCGTTGTCTACTTCCTGGGCACAGCTGTTGATGAACGGTTATCTTGTTTACGACACGCATAAAAATCGAGAACGACAATTTAAATAAAGTTCGACAATGGTAAACTTGATGGAATGTTGGATACAATTCTCGTAGATAAGCGTCGAAACTGGATTCCAAAAGGACCACCCAAGTTTGACATACTTACCTATTCTTTTTCAGAACAACATATTTTAGTGATGTCTCTAAGATTCAATCTTCGACGTTTTCCATGACCAGCCACTATTATACTCCAAAGGAAACAAGGAATCGATCGTGCAACTACCTACATTTTCGTAAAAAGTATTAACTGACATAGAGAATACCACGATATCACTGAGTCGATACATTACATCCAGACAAAATTTACAAATTTCAAGGAATTCTTTACTAAATGTTGAGATATATCAACAAGAGGGAATATAATTAATTAGTTTCTATGTTGTAAACTTTCAATCTCCAAAACGATCTTATTATAGACTTCTCCAATGCAGAATGTCTAAAAAAGAATGTCGTAAAAACACATTTCCCAGTGAATAGATTTTTTTCTCTCTCTAATTTCCAATGTTTACAGAAACTTTTTCAATGCATAATTTTTCGTGTCAATATTTAAGTACCATGGTGTTTCTATTCTGTAGGTGTTTAGGGTTTTATTGAATTTTAAAAAACATTTTAGTGTTTTGTATTTTGAATATCTTAAGGCCACTACTGTAATTTTGTGCTTTACAAGTTATTCCAAATTATTTTCATAGTTAAATTGATTTTTTGTCTTCATTTCTACTGGGTACTTTTATTAATTAATTAAATTATTATATAAATTATTTTTAGTTCGTATAAATTGCTTTGTGATTTCTATTCAGTCGTATACCTGATAATACGTAGTTGACATGAAATATAAGTTAGGCTTTATTGTCAATAATCCAATTTTTTTATTTATATGAGTGAGACGCCAAACTCTATTTTTAATAAATAATTTTAAACTAAAAATACCATGTGCATTACATATTCGTTAATAGTTATGCGACCGTCAGTCAAATCTAATATAGGTAGTAAAAGATTACTCTATTTTAGAAATGTAAGCAATATACCTATATTGCATGAAATAGCTAAATAGTTAACATAGTATATATTAATTGGTAATGACATTCTAATGAATGTTAGCTACGTAAACCTTATTACACCAGTTTCATTGATTTAGGTACATCAAGGGTACAATAAGTGATTGTATGTATACCTTCAATGGATATCGAATAAGATCTACTCATTAAATTTGTTTGTACAGTGTTCGCGTATTTTTTAGCATTTTGCAAAGTAAACACGTTTTGTAGAGATGTTGTATAAGTGCAAATATAGCCTAATTGGTTTTATGATATATTTTGAAGCTATTTGAAAGATTTTCCTTCTGAACGTTAAGCATAATATATATTGTTAGTAAAGTTTTCTTACTTTTGGAGACAAAATCAAACAATGTAAGTTTTCTGTCAAAATTATACATACAAAAGTGATTATTATTGCACATGGCAAATTGTGTTATTGTATATTACATATTTTTGAAAAAGTTTTTGGCCAATATGATAATTGATAATAGCAATTTTATTAGGTATTACATTTTTGTTTAATCGATTATTTTGTGAAAGATTGAGTCTCATTACATAAATAAACTGAATCATATTGATTTAGATAATTATGGGAAATAATTTCTTCATAAGTTTGTGTAATCAAATGTAGTTTCATATATAAGATAACATGTTTGAAATGAGTAATTTTGTGCTATATATATATATATATTTTAAGTATATTGTTATACACACAACGAAAACACTTTACAGGAGGTTCGTACAAAATGCTATAAAACTGGAATTTCATGTTATTGGATTAACTAACAAATTTTAGCAGTGTAAATTTGTGTAAAACATTTTAATATGTTAAAAATGATAAAAATAACTTTTTACGTTTAATTAGCGAATACTTTCAAATATATGAATGGTACATTTATATTACTTGTTGAACTATCTTTGAGTCAGGCATTCTATTTATTAAAATCTTTGCTTCTCTACACCAGCATTCTTATCATTTTACTAACTAACCTATATTATTATCTTTCCTTTCGCATCGTCTACCATTTACTCATTTCTCCCTTCTGATATCACACCTCTTCGTCTCTTCTCAACTCAATTATCGTATATATATATTGTCCTAACTATTCTCTATTCTTCTTTCGTCTCATAACTCTATCCTCTCCTCTCTCCTTCAGTCACAATGCCGGTCCATCTCCCTTCTCTCATTAATTCCACATCAACCGGTATCACTAGTACTAGTCGTGAAGCCCGCTTTGAAACCTACAAATCGGGTTCTAGACACCTTGCTCTATTTAACCTTCATAAAGAATTGGACCGCATCTGCCAACGTCAAGTTAAACAACACCTTGCCTCACTCACCATTCGTCTCCGGGAAATTAATTCACTCCAGTCCCTCGTTCATCGCCTCACTGATCGATATACTGTCGCCAAAACGTCAGTGAACAATCAGCGATCTACAAATACTCGCCGAGAGCTACAGGGACTTGTTCGAGGCCTACGATTGGCTCATACCGGTCCCGATATGCTCACAGAGCTACAACGGGATAAGCTTATCTGTCACTCGAACCTAATTCTACAAGAAGTGATTCCTGCTGAAGTGACTGCTGGGAAAAGAGGGCATGGTCATAGTTACCTCTTACCTCGAGGTGTACCTGTGACACATAAGGGGGTTGACGAGGGAGCCTGGCAGACACCATTAGTCGAGCTAATCACTTTGAGTCCTCGCCTAGTTCACACTCCTTATCCTACGGATTGACATGTGACATATTCAACTTACTCACAGAAGCAAGGTTTCACTTTGGATTGGTGGTTATATAAGTAAAATCCTATATATTTCCTGTTAAAATAAGAAGTATTTTTTCTAATAATGTTATAAACAGATCATTATAATGTATATACTTATTGATTAGAGCATAATATTTATATAGAACTAGTGTATACAATAACATAAAATAGAATAGCATAAATAAACAAAATTATTTGATAGCTATAGCCACTATAATAATAATAATATTAATAATAACTGATTATTATCAGGGGCGTAGCTAGAATTTTACAAGGGGGATGGGAGCGTGGCCGTCCGAGCCAATTTTCCAACAAAAATCGTTTAATATAATTTAGTTAGTTATAGTGATATTCTTCTTGATTGATAATTGGGTAACTTTACACATACATACATGCAATATAAAAAGTAATTGTAAAGTAAATAGGTGTATGTAGCGAAATAGTTTAGTTAGTTAGTTAAAGTATTATTATTGATAATTATGTAAATTTACACATATGTACATGCAATATAAAAAGTAATTATAAAGTAAATAGGTGTATATGTAGCGAAATAGTTTAGTTAGTTAGTTAAAGTATTATTCATAGTTTATTCTTTATATTTTAAAATATCTATATGACTTAAATTATAAATAAATATAAATAAACTTACTTTTAATTAATAGAGTTTATATTATCTAATTGTTTTTCAATTTGCACGCATATAATTTAAAAATTATCAAAATAACAATTATACATATAGTGAAACAACTTATAAAAATGACCGTGGTTACTACAATTAGCAATCTTATGAATTCCTCTCATGGTATTTAGATAGGATGATTAGATTAGATAGCTAGGTAGGTAATGTATTATAACACAGCCTTATCTAGCTAGCAATCAGCATTACACAATCATTACTTATAGGTATAAGGCATCATTCAATCTGAGTTTGATTATCTTTTTTTCTAGTAAAACGTTTTCATATTACCTATATAAACAAAGAGTCAACTCAATTATACATATATTGATTGATAATATATTGTATTTTTTATTTGTGTTTAACTATATATGATTTCCACTACTCAAACAGTGGTAACGAATGTTATTTTATCTCAGTGTATGTAAATACTTATCTCTAATTTATAAGTAACTGCATGTAGAGTAGACCGGGGCTATTGTGGCACTTTTTTTTGTATTCTATAAGAAACCATTTCATGTTATTATAAAACTTAGATACCTTTTAGTACAATACAAAGAAGTACTATAATTTCCAGAATTAAATAGACATGACTACCAATGTAGTAGGTATTATCCAAAATGTTATTAATAATATATGACCTGTATGTATGGGGCTATAAATAGGGGCTATAAATTGATATGTTATACATATTTTTAGTCAATAGTTATGCTAAAACTTATAATATATGACAAAAAATTCACCTTGTATGACTTGGAGAAAGTAAATCGATAGTAGGCTTTTGTATTAGACTAAAATTGATAAAAGCGTGTTAAATTTGAATTTCCCTGACAGCAAATAAACATAATGCTTGGTGTCTTATTTAAAGAACGGAATTAAACAGCCAGTCATATTATAATTTACTTATATTCATGGCTGTGGAATAAAAAATCAGAAATTGGCATGACTACTAAAAGTATTGTGTGTAATCATTTATATAACATTATTTAAAACTGTCGGAATTGCCCCGTGCCGCAATAGCCCCGGTCTACCCTACATAGTTTCTTCTGCATGAATTTTTACAATGCTTTTATATCTCCAATCTCTTTATCTTGGACGACAGACTAGCTTGTGTACCTTGCTTTATTTAATAATTAGTCATAATATTTAGTATGTTACCTAAATTTACTAGGCTTTTAAATTCCGACAGAATAATAGACATTGTAGGTAATATTATTATATTATTGTACTAAAAAAATATTATTTATGGAATTTTTTTTACTATAATACGAGTATAGGCTTTTAATTTCCGACAGAATAATTATTTTCAACAACGCATTAAATTTTCGACGCCAAAGGGGGGGGGGAGCGCACGCTCTATACTGGCTACGCCCTGATTATAAAGTTCGCGTAATATATTTTGAGAAAATGAAAAGAGGCAGCGAGCCCTATGTGTTTGCCACCGAGGACTATAATAATAATGATTATATATTTTCATCTAGTTACATCCCTATTTTTTTTAGATTTTATAATAATATATAAACTGTTATACATATATTATTGGGTTAGTATTGAATTCGTTAGCCTAAAATATACAGTGATCAAACACAAATTTTCATTTATATATATTATTTAATAGATTTTATCCATCAGATTGGGTAAAATAGAGATCAAAAATTATAAATTTACATTTATCTATAATTTCATGATTTCATTTTTTTAAATTTCATTTTTATTAATACATACTAATTACTTATCAATATTTCCTTCTTGTTTTTCAAGACTGCCAACCAATTTTGTCAATTTGTTTTTGCAATGTTTTTGATCGTTAAATTAAATGAATGTATTTATTCAGTCCAATACAATTTATAACCTACTATACTCAAATTTATTTTGAGTCATATAAAATTTTAATAAATATTAGATTTATAAATAATTTAATAATATAATAATTTTAATTCGTTTTAATGCACTTCATATTTTTGTCTATATTTCAAAAAAAATTTTGTTTTTAATCTTGAAGATTAACTTAGGTACAGAATATTTATTATTATAAAAGTGAATATACCACTGATACATTTATTAGTAGAGTACATAATATTAGTATAATATCTTTAAATTTTAATGTAAAAAATTAATTATTAGTAGAGTACATCATATTAGTTTAATATCTTTATATTTTAATGTAAAAAATTAATTAAGAAAGTAGATAGAATTAAAGAAAGTAATTATTAAATAAAAGAGTCACGCGTTACATTTTTATTTAAAAAATTCAATACCGATTTTTATTATCTAATGGTTTAAAGTTCAATATGAAACATTCAAACACCTGAATATTGGATGCTTGTGAGAATTTTAACTCTTACAATAAGTATAAATATACAATTATACTTTCAAATTGGCAGCGGTGGTTAAATTGTAAGTTCTAATGAAAATATTACAAATCTAAAATGGACACTTGTGGGTTTTTATTTTTGTTTGGCTGTATTCATATATTTACAAATAAGACATCGCATAATCAAATGAGAATAAGACAGACACATAACTATTTGATGTGAAAATTTATTATAAAAAAATCAAGATATAAATTTTGTATTAACTTAATAAAAATGATCTGAATAATATGTCTGACTAAAACATCAATTATTGCTATATTTTTGGTAATTATCAAGCCAAATTTTATTCACCTTAATGTAGGTATTTATTTGTTTGTATTTACATTTTTATTGATACAAGTTTAAATACTCAATCCTCACCATAATATCTTTCATTTATAGAGTGTGATTTCATTGTCATTTCTACATATGTTTACTCATAATTTATCATTATTGTTTACTGAATTCAATCAAATAGAAAAAACTCCTCAAATTACAAAAAATTAAACGATTTGAATGAACGAGTAAGAAAGAAAAAGAATACGTTTAATAAAAGGCTGACAAAAGGTGTGTAGATTAAATAAAGAATCATAATTTCAAGTTATTAATTAGAATAATTACAAGCCTAAATTTTCAATTAAAATAATTCTTAGATATACAGACGGAATATTACTATACAAGGAACATATATTATATACATATAAGATATAATTCATATTTCAAAGAGCTTCCAATATAATGTTCATTGAAGAGAGAATAACTCAAATTATAAAAGAATATAAATATTTCCAAGAATATAACATTTAAAACTATACATATATAATATATATTTGATATATTACTATAAGTACATAAATTTCATATTTTATATTCTTAGGAATTTGTATATTCATAATATATAATTTGAGTTAGTCTCCCTTCAATGAACATTATCATATGTATATATATAAAATCGATTTTTATAAGGATAATGAATATACTTTATGTTTAAACATAGAAAAGACAAATTAAAAAGTTAGTAAATAGTTGTAATAATTTAGACATAAAGTTGAACGACTTCAGAGATGTACTTCCGAAAGGATATCAACTATAACTTGGGTAGAGGATATTGGTAGTTAGTGTAAATGTTTTATTGTCGTTTCTTTAGCTTTAACATTTATCATTTAACATAATCAAATTTGAGTCAGATCAACCATTCTTGAAAAAAAAAATCTTTTAAATCTTTTTGTTAGAATAATTTAAACTCATAACCCTTCTATTATTTATAATTCTTCATGATGAATGTAACATATATGTATATAGAAAGATATCTCGTGTTTATGCGGAGTATGTTATATTATGAATAAAATTAAATAATATTATTGTTTACAATTTTTCATATTTTGTCAATTATCGCAGTTCAGGTTGTGCCTTATATAGGGATATATCTATATAGGAATTGATAAATATTTACAGAATATTTAAATATTTATTTTCAAATAAACACAAAGATAAATAATTAAATAACGATAAACCTAAAAATAAGAATTAATTGATAAAAACATAGTTATAAATATTTGCAAAAACAATGAGATGTATTTATGATGTATGTCTATTTTAGGCCAAGGAAAACATAATAGTGTACTTGATCAAATAGTTACAAATGAAAATGAAATATAATTTTATAGCAGTTTAATCAATATTAGCAGTTTCAGATGTATTTTATTCATTTTTGACCAAAAATAAGTATAATAAACTTTGCTCAACAAAGTAATGGAAACAACGCGTATTAAAATTGATTGTCTAATTGCATTGATAATGTTTCTTGATTTTCTGGATATCGTATTGGGTAAGGTCGTAGTTGTAGATGATACCAGGTCCATTCTTAACTCGGTATGTCTTCTGTCCATTGCAAGAGAATCCACCAGGACCGTAATGCATGACACTTTTAATGTCGTAAGGTGTATAAATCTGACAGTTGCGGCATGTGTTGTAGGCAAAACAGTCTATAAGGAAAATGGAATAGTATGTATGGGAATTTCAAACATTTCAAATATTTTATACTTTAAATCTTACATAAAATTCAAAATAAACATAATACATAGAAAACAAGTATAGCAACCAACTCTGGTAGGTATATATCTACTGAAGAGGACATAAGTATTTACTCATTCTAGGTTCTACAAAGAAGGGCAGAAAACTAACATTTATCGATGACATTATTCCACAGGATGTCAATATGTTGATCTCTGTCGGGTCGGTTGTGTTCATGGTAGAATCCCAGAGCATGGATGAACTCGTGCTGGATCACAGCTTTATTGTGACATCCTTTGCCCAAAGACATTTTTTGCATCCCACGGTTCTGTTTGCCAACGTAGGAGTTGCAAATGCCATTTCCGCTGGAATAAGGAAAACCTTCTCTTTACACCAGTATTGCTGCTCCTATAGGATTGAATAATTGTAAATGACTATCAATTGTTTAATAATATAGTATGATTTTGTACCTACTCATTTATAGAATAATTAAAAACAATTTTTTAAATACTTTTATACGATCTATATAAAGACGTTAGTAATGTATAGGCATTTGTGTAATAAATATTAATGCAGTTCTTTGATAAAAAATAGCTTGTATAAAGCTAGTGTTATCATAAAAATATCCCACGCCCACTAGTGTGATTATTAAAAGAATTAGTCTTCAAATAATATTTGTTGTTGTTGTCCTAAAGAAAAGAATATTAATTATTTCATGCAATTCCAATAATGTACATTTTGTTCAGGTGTCACACTAAAATTATTTTCTTCTTCAATTTGATCAACTGCGCGTGCAGAATCAAGTGTATTCAAAACTTTTGCTTAGCACTGACCCATTATAGATTGAAACATAGTCACCAGAAGATGGGCGGCCCTCGCTAAAACTGACACAGCCTCCGGTCTTCTGCGAAAGTTCGTCCAATGCTCTTTTGATATTATTCCGATCTGAGGGGTTAATTAGTTGATATTACCTTTTTTAAACAATTGTAAAAGTGAAAGCATACAAACTCGCACAAATCATGCTCTATATTATTAAATAAAAAAGTAATATTAACGTATATGTTTTAATCATTTAACTTTGCTTTCTTTTCTAAAATAAAATTAGTTAATCGCACCTAAATATAAATAAGACGTATATATTTTTTGGTTCGTAACTATCATTGATTATCACCAAAGAATCTAGAGCGAACAACAAAAACACTCACTCTAAAAAATAGTTCATGATAAAATTTACATATTACTAACTCGGTAGAAGTTGTCAGTATTTTTCAATTGAAAGTATAGAAACTGTAAAAATAGCTATAAATAATTATATTTATTCATAAAAAATTATAATTTTGGATATAGTTTATATTCATTATCTGTTTAAATACTAAATAGCATCTTATAATAGCCAAAAACGAAAGAAAATATATTTTATATGTTTTATAAGAAAATGCAAGTCAAGAAAAATGAAATTTAACAAAATATGTCTTACCTGTATTAAGTTTGTTAACATAATTTAACATCTTTATTATTCAAAGACGGCACACAACAACATGTAATAGCTAAAAATGGCGGATGGTGGACTAACTTCAATTGCAGCCAAAACATTTGCTAGATTTTTAAAGTTTTTAGCATAGAATGAGGGTTCTTATCGCTCGCTCTTGATTCTTTGATCTATAGTGCTCCATAAAATTATTGAGAAATAAGCATTCAAAATTATATTTTATAAATATTAATTTTATTCCCATTTTTTAAATAAAAGTTTAATTTAAAGTTTAATATAAGTATAAAGATATAAATATAATTTAGATAACAATATACGTACAAATCAAATGATAGTACGTAAAAGCACTTTGTGAATTACATTATAATTTTTGAAATTGGTAGACATACCAAAATAGTTTTTTAAATAAAATATTGGAGTTATTTTGGAGATAATATTTATTTATGAGAGTCACAATTTTATTAAAGATCACAGAAAATAATTGATCTCTAAAACTTCATGAAAGATACCTTTTATACATTATACATAATCCGTATAAAGTATATGTACATAGGGAAACAGTTAAAAAATAGTTATATAGCGTCCATTTGAGATATTTTACTGTACTATTTTTATCTGTTCGATTTTTTAAACATTTGTGAAACATCAATTTTTAAAATATAGGTACATATATAGGTAGTTTTTCTGCCAATTAATTTGAAATAAATTCAATTTTTATAAACTGAATGATATTCAAATGTTTTTTTGAATTGTATACGTCACGAACGGATTGAATAGAAGTTATATATAATGAAATCTTACCTCCAGTTGTAACTACGTAGGGAATATGACCCTTTGGCCATCGGTGAGGTTGGTATTTGCTTCCAGCTCTGAACTAAAATGAGAAGCGAAGAGAAGAGAAGAGAAGAGAAGAGAAGAGAAGAGAAGAGAATTTCACGACATGATATAACTTCTCTAGAATACGCACCTTGGATGCTCCAAAAGCTCGTTTGTCATTCTCTGTGAAACGCATGTCACCAACCATCATAGTTTCATTCATTTTCATCGGACTTCGAAGGCTTCGCCGTCCTCGGTTCTGTATGACAATGGACAATATCATAGGAAATGATTGATGTGTGCATCTGTTAATTTGTACGATGCTATGTTGTTTTAAATCTTTATTTTTAAATAAAAATATATTTGTGGAAAAAAATTATTTTAAGAAGTACCTACTCAAATCTCTAACAATATTATTATATTTAGGCATATTTCTGTGTTAAAATCGGCAAACATACGAAATTTGACTATGTTAATACAATATTTAAGACTTTGAATATGCAGTACAAAAATGATAACGATAATAAAAATAATAATTGGTCATAAACATTGAACTATGTATTGCATATGTATATTGTATATTGCATAAGAAATCATATCGAGAATGTCCGCCTTAACTAATATCATTTAATATCAATAACTAATTAGTTATTTGATGTAAATATTACCATACATTACCTATACACCATAAGAAATAAATACGTACATATTAATATTTATGTCTCTAACTTTAATATGCCGTTTCTCAAAATGACATATCCTTTTATCTATACTGTAAATTGATATTTTTAAAATCATATAAAAAATATTTACAACTGCATTTATATATAAATATAAATAATAATCATATTTTTATATAATACGTGACCTTTTGTATTGTTATCAAAACTTTAATTTTTTAGTGATGCAATTAAACTTTTAAAATAATGAGATTACTTTTATTTAATAAAACAACATTGCATAAAATCGTTTATTTATGGAAAATATAACCTTTGTTATTTATATATTTAAAATTGTTATCAGAAACTTAAACATTTTGTTACGCTATTAAATTCTTTAAAACGCAAGGTTCATTTTATGTTATAAAACAACGCTATAAAATCTTTATAAATGGAAAATATTATCTAACTAATTTATTAGTATTTTGATTCTTTTTGTGTAAGAGAAAGTCTATATTGTAATTATTATTATTATTTCCCAAATTCGCTATTTCCTTATATATATGTATGTCCAATTTAACAATTAATAAAATAAACCAAATTTGTCGTAAGTTATCAATGATTTGTAAACTTACATTTGGGCAGCCGCATTTTCCTTCAACGAGAGTGGACAACGCAACGCCTAAAATGAAAACAGCAAGAATAGTTGTAAAAGACAAACGCATTTTGCTACTCCGTATTGTTACACAGATCCTTGAATTTTTTATTTGAGTCTATTTATATGGAGAGTTAAAGACTGTATATTCTAAGAAGATTGTTCTCCATGTTAATTGTTAGAAACTAATATGTACTTTGTGATAAGATATTTTAAAATAACTAACTAGTATGGTGGGGTAGAACCGGAAAACAAATATTTTACAACTAATTTATGGTTGTTGCTAGTATTCTTACGTAATTCAGGTTTTCATTAAGTTTCTTACACCCTTGACTATTGAGGCAGCACAAACTGTTCAGTTTTTAGATTTAAATACATTTTGTAAATAAAACATTGTTCAATTATAAACCGGAAAGACAATATGCAAATACAAAAGAAAAAAAGTTACAGAAAGTTGAACTTAACTCTTTGCCCAAAGTCAATTAATTGAATTAATCATATCAACGAGACTAAGATTGCTTAATGCAAATTAATTATGAAATTGAAATGTACTGAATGATCAGTGAGTGGGTTTCTAATAATTTAGGTAGCTTCTAATAAATATACATATACTATAAAGGAAAAAACCTACATATTGGATAATACTAAATAATTAATTAAGGTATACAATTAGAATCAAAGCAATTAATGAATACCTTATTTGATGTGTTAGTCTTTGATATGTTGTCATCCATTCTCAACAGATTGATATGTGTATATAGCATATATGCATTTAATTATAGAGTCATATTACAAATTATATGTCCCATTAGATTTCATAAATTGTAAAAGAATTCTTAACTAATTTGTTTTAACTATTGTCTTATGACTTTATATTTATTTGAAGATCCAAAATCCAAAAGAGGTACTTTGAATACTTGCATCATTTTATGCAATGTTTCAAATGATATGCAAGGTATTACGATGATGATGATTACGATTACAAATAAAAATGAATATAATGATAAATGAGACTTATATTTAATTCAAAAGTTGAATAAACATTCCATTTGTTCTTTTACTTTATCATGATATGTTCAGCTAATGAAAAATTGTGTTTTTACATTAGGCCATTTCAATGTCTCGCTTAGCTTGGTTTGGTTTAAAGTTGGTTTAAACCATCTCAGCCATAGCGTC
>JAYRBW010145988.1:0-14718 GCA_036023295.1 Invenusta paracnida | reverse complement strand
CAGAATTTTATCGCGTTCATGATGTGTTGTGTACCTTTTTGCCGGCCTTCAGGCTTCACACGTGCAATGTGTGGCCTTTTTACATAATAACATGCAATTCCGGAAAACCTGCCAATATTGAAATATATTAAACAATTATAGATATAATAAAACAATAAAGTAGTTAGTGTTTTCCTAAATGGAAATGGATTAATATGTGTTGGATCAATTTAGAACATAATTAAAGGTTAACTGTTAGATTTATAGCTCCCAGGTTTTCTAAATAGATATTCGGAAAATTTTATTTTATAATATTTAATGATATATTTATATACTTGCAAATCTCTGATAAATCATAGAGATATAATTTTACACTGTATACGTGTCAACGTTTTAAATTATTTGTAACTGGATTTTATATGATGTCCTAACCTTTTATGATTGGCTACATGAAAGAAATTTCTTTATTTATTTTCTGTACCAATAAAATGAAAGGAAATTCCAATGATGCATTTAGAACTGTGTTATATATGCATATATATATATTGTTTATTATTATGTTTATTTTTAGACCAATGAATACTAATTATAAATTCATATTTAAAAACTGTTCAAATGATGTATTTGAATATTTAAAAATGTATACGTTTTGCAAATGGTTTATATATTTGAGATTTTAATGGAGATCATCGACAAAATTATTATTTCATTAAAAATCACTAGCGGAACTTACACAACAAATATTTAATTTATTTTAGCCAAAAAACCAATCAATTTTTCTAGATGCATGATTGTGCCCCTCTTAAGTGTCACTTTGTCGATGAGTTAGATTTAATGTTCGAGCGAAGATAATGTAAACAGAAAAACAGAGAAACACTTCGCTTATAGGATTCTTATTTCTGAAAGTATTTTGGGGTTAAGTACACAATTTAAGCCCGGTAATACGATGTGGAAGGAAAGTGTTAACTGTTTAAGAGATGATTCGACTTTTTAATCTGCTTGAGAATTTTTTTATGGATATAGCGAATAAGTTTTGAAATAAGGGATACTTAATAGAATTTTTTAAATTATCTTCGGTTAGTATATTATTTTAGACTTTTATATTTAATACTTATAATGTGTTTTTGAAAAAAGTCATTTGCAAACTTTGTTTCACATTTTCTTTTAATTTTCTCTGTAAATTCAAACTATATTAAAGAAACTTTTGCTGCTTTTCATACTAATAACAGATATTATTAGCAGTATAGAGGAGTATAAACAGTAACGAATATTTCAGTAATATTTCAAGCCCTAATTGCATCTACCCTAATTGCATCTCTTCAATGGCCCATTAGTCCCCCTCCCGCATTAATTCAACAGCAGGATTATCCTATCATAAATGTAATTCAAATAAAGCTTTATATAAATCTTAATTTAAAATTAATCCAAATTGGCTTCATTATAGTACCAAAATTAGTCTTAGATAGCAGGCGTAAAAACTGCACCATTTAACTGCAGGTCCAGTTAGTAGCTGGTACTTCAGAGTGGCAACTTGGTATTCAGTCAGTATTTAAATATTGGTTATTCACAATATATTACTATTTTCCTCAATTTGCATTTTACAACAGTTTGAGAGATGTGAGATGTCGAGAAGACCTAATAAGGTTGAAAGAGTACTGTCCAGCAGCAGTCCGCTCTTCCTTCACTGCTTGTTATATATGCGTTAGTATTATGAATTCACCCATTTGATTGTTTTAAATATAAAATATGAAATGTTCTATAATGTAATCTAAATATGCACGTATATTTGATAACATTTATAATTGTAATTTAACGCTTAATTTCTATATTTTTAGCTCTATGCTTTATATTCTGTGTTCATTTCCAAATAACGATAGGTTTAATTTTGGCTCGAATTTTAGAACCGCAGATTCAAATTGAAACAATAATGTAGAAGAAATTTTATAATTTTGCTTAGGTATGACACACTTTTAAATAATTTAAATATCGTAAACATAGTTGGGAATAAGTTGAATCCATATTAAAGTTTACCAGCGAATACGATTCAAAGGTGCCGCAATAAAAGAAGTCACCTGTTTGCATTTCACTTTTACAACCCTTTCCTAAGTAAACTTATACCATTTGTAGTTGCCATGTTTTTATAAAATTCCGATAGAGTATAATTTATACAATATAGAGAAGAAGACGTATGCGTTTGAAGCTACTTTTATAATTTGAAATTATAATATAACACTTGAAAGTGTTGACAACTGTAATCTATATTTCATCTAGACAAATTTATTAGGTATTCCTTATAAGTAAAGTTAAGCTCAAATTACCATACATTTTTCATTTTAAGATTAAATAAGATATAACTACTATGCAGAGCCAGTACAGAAGTAGTCAGAACAGCGCAGAACCGGTTTCGGCCAATATCAGGCCTCATCAGCTACGCTAGCTCATGACTACTAACGACCGGATTGCAAAGTAGTACACTAAAAATAGAAAACATATTATACACATATATAGGTATTATAAAATAACAGTCATATTCACAATAATTTCAATGCGAATAATTATAAAACATTACATTTTTTGAACAAGTAATTTTTTTAATAGTAACATTTTTGATTTGCTTTTGCAAATATTTGTTGTAATTTTTGAAATTCTAATAATTTTGTGCTTCTAATAAATAAATATATTAATAGCATATTCAAGTTATATAAAATCTAAAACAGCTCCGCAAACATTTTCAAACAAAAATTAATGAAATATAACAAACATTTATAATTTTGAAATTACTACAATGTGTGATTAAAATCTTGTTAAATGTATAATTGTATCAAATTTAGATTTATTTATCGTATTTGATTGCCTACGTTTTTATCTGTACATACATATTACGTTCCATTGCATTGATATTTATATGTAACTTCGAATGGTCATTTAGAAATTCTTTTTTCATCCGCTTGTGTGTGCACTGCATTAAAAGTATATAAAAATGTTTGTTTAAAATAATTTGCTTACTTTATATTATTCAAATATGACGGGAAACATTAATTTATTATAATATTTGCAACATTTTAATAGTTCTGTTTGGAGTATATGCAGCAATAGAATAAGCATTTATGACTAAATTCAAACGAAAATATTTCATAATTTGTATAAATCTAGTGTTTACAACAAAGTAATTGAATAAATGTTCAAAAAATGATTAAAAAATTTGCCTGTAACAAATCTTAATAATCGCAAACGGAACAATCGAAATGATAAAAATTTGAAGTATGGTTTATAATGTGTTCCGTTCTTATATGTGTAATTCAAATATGTAAATGTCCGATTAACTCAAAGAATATTATCCTATTAACTAAATATAGTTACTATAACTTACTTTTCGGAAGATATTTTATAATGCATGTTAAAATTAAACTAAAGTTTATGCTATAGTGTGGGTTTCTCTAACAAGCATCGAGCTAAATAGACGAGTAAAGTTGATAACTTTATCTCTATCACATAAAATAAGTGTCGTCAAAATTGAGAATGAGTGTCCCGGGTAAAGTTAAGCTTATACATATCTACTCTATAGATGGGGCAAAAGATCTGAATTACCATATTGGGAAGTCAAAATCAACCGCGGCTATTATAAGCAGCAAAACGTCTGCTGCTTTAGCAATTATTATTATTATATTATGGATGAGTTTAGAGAGACCATGGATAATAACAATATGATTGCGGATCAACTGATAGCATCGATTTTAATCGATATTTTTCACATATATACGTGTTATCAGGGGTGTTTGTAGTGATGAGATTTGTATATCAGTTTAAAGTTCGTGAATAGTGATGTCTTCTTCCAAGAAATTTGTATTACGAAGGGATGGAATCGGTGAAAGGGAGTTACCACATGCTTAGGCAGTAAAAATTTAGTTAAAATTTAAGAAGAGCTTTTGGTATGTAGTAAATTGTTTAGAGAAATTCACACTTCTAGTTAAGACTTAGTATTCACGTTGCCTCGTATTTGGTTCGAGTATTAATTATTAATCTTCCTGTATATAGTGTTCTATTATTAAAGCAGTGTAATAAGTATATCACATTAAATATACCACACAGTAATTCCATTTTAACTTCGACATTAATATATTTACATATTTTAAAACAACGCCAGGAAAGAGAACGATATATTTTCTGAGAAAATTTAGCGCTGCTAAAAAGACTATTTAGTATATATAGAGTGAATATGATATTATATGAAGAAAATAGTACCAATGGAGTTTGACAAATTATAATTTGCTAATGCTTGAGTTATATATTCTCGTGAAATTTGAGTTGGGTGGAGCTTGTATATATAACACATACCTATACATTTATTATTCTAAAATATTAGAGAGAAACATTTTTCTAGCTTTCCAATTTATCATAATCAGGTTGCTCCAAAGGAAGCACTGAAGCGATTATGCTGCATTAAAGAGTTTTCCAATTGTCTAATGTTACTGGAAGTAGGCACCATTTTCACAGATAAATATCGACATAACGCTTTGGTTGACTTGATATTTCACCGTTTATTCCAGTCAAACTTATTTTCCCTCGAGTCCAAAGAGTGTTCAGGTTGGGCATATAGTATTACTTTGCTGACTGATACTGCGTAATGCACACACCACCTGTCTATAACGTTACATTAGTGTTTAGTTTTGTATTATGTTCATGTGTGTCTTTGTATATATCTTTAATCTTTAATCTGTAATCTGCAAAAGATGACACTATTTTGATGAGGAGAGTGAAGAAAAGCTTTAATAAAGCATATGAACAATAAATCAGATTAATAATGAGATAAATACTGTCAGACAAACTAGTTACAAGTTTTATGCATTCGAAGAGAGAAAATTAAAATATTCATGGAATTTAAGATGTCATATATGTATTTGTTTCAACTGTTTTAACTAAATAAACACATATGTATATATATATGTTTTACTGAATATTATGTTTCAAACAAATTTTGGAGGGCTCAAAAAAGGAGTATGGGAATATTATTTTAAATGTAGGCACAACGATAAGTGACAAATAGATGCAGTAATAATATATGTCTACCAACAAAGAATAATATAATAACCTTTTCCAGATATGAAATCACAGAAAAGTAAAGAATGTATGAATAAAAATACTTATATTAAAACAAATTATTCAACATACCTAAAATGCGAAATGAAAAATATAAATGTTCTAATTTTATATTTCAATCTTTCTTAAATGACAAATTTCTTATTTTGAAAAAATCGTCAAATAGTACAATTAATTAATTAATTATTTATATGCAATTAACATTTTATGTTCATGTGTGATATTTTGAAAGCTATATATAGTAATCGTAAATACCATAAATTATTTCCAGCTAATAACTAACACACTTGTAAGCTATTTATAGATTTAAATTTATAGATCGTAGTTATCATTATGCAAGACAACCATCGATATTTATATGTTACAAAGTTTAAAATACAAATAATTCAGAATTACAAAAATAGAAATTTACAAATTTACAGCAGGTACAAGTTAATTGAATTCAATTAAGTTAAAAGCCATATAATGCTTAAGTTTGTAATTGTCATGTTACATACCACTTCTTTCCAATGCTAAAATCATACCTTACCAGAATTATCAAAATCTTTTATGAAATTTTGTTGAGCAAATCAATTGTTGTTCACTATAAGAAAAACAATTTTTAGAACTCATGAATAATTAAACTTATGACTAAAATTTTGAAGCAATGATTTACTGAAAAATGATTAATTCATTGAATAAAATATTTATGATGATTTTGTTTCAATATATTGTTTAAAAATCACTTTAAATATATCACGTTGAATATTAAGCAATACAATTATACTTCTTTTAATCATTGACAATAAATCTTAATATTCCATTTCTAAAGTGATAAATTCAATTTTATTAGTTTTTACAAACTGTGTGTATGTTTATATTTGTTATGTCTAATCTCTATTGATAACTACCGAGATTATGGTTTATTAAATAAAATTACACAAACTAGTCGGGACAGACAAACTGAATTAATGGATCTTGGCAAAGAGTTAGAAATGAAAAAAATGTAGACTATCACAGAGGATGATATACGGTTGACATTTCACATTGAGTTCCAGTTGTAGAAAACGTCTGGAAGGCTAGTTATTACAACCTTCAACATTTTTTATTTAAGTAGTTTGTTTGCTTGCTTTGTGTCTGTATATAATTTTGGAAATGTTATCGAGAGAGGAGAGAGCTAAAGATATAATTCGATTTGCCGCGCATGACTGACTTGCATTGGCTAGATCACTAGTCCCTGTTTATCCATCCCAGGGGAGGTCCTGGTGTGTTGCCTTCTATCCAGAAATCTTCGATACTTATGCCATAAAGGTGATCGAGATCTGTAATTATTATTATATGTATATATACATATATATATCCTAGCACAGTCGCGCGAGCGTTGAACTGAATTTTGAACTTTCTTTCCGTTTATCGATTGGGTATTTTTATGTATGTATGTATGTATATAGGAGTATGCACATTAATATATATCTCTCCCTACTTTTTCACAATTAGAATCATAGCATATAGAAAGTATTTTGCTTGTCTTGTAACTATAACTATATACCAGCTTGTTGGCTTCATAAATTGCCGTGTACCTAATGCCCTGATTTTCTTCAAATTATATACTAATGCATATGCATACAACAAAACTACTGCTTTCTGAATACTTTGACTATATATATAAATATGTATAATCAAAGTATACCATAAAACTCCGTCTACCGGGTCATAAGAAAAAGTTAAGGAGAAAAAGCCTTCCAGAAAATTGGTTATAAGATCATTTATGCAGATCAGATGTTGGTTTCATACCAATAGAGTATTTATTTTCTAAGAATACTCACGTATAATACGTCTTTTTGTGTCTATAAGAAATAGTTTTGAAGTTAGCACGAAAGATTGTCATCTTAATGTTTTAAATGACAGACGTTTTTCTCCGTACATATTGATCCGATCTCGCACAACCCCCGATGCTAATAAAGTATCCCGTTTGATTTTCCTTTAAAATGTTTTACAACGTATACGTAACCATAAAGTATTGTAATATATAGTTATATGGGTTTCCACAAAGAACCCATCAAATGAGTTAATACTTCCAAAATTGGCGAGGAAGAAAATGTATATCAGTTTTATTACAATGTTATTATGGATGCTTTTGTGAAAGAGGATGTAGGAAATTTTCTGCTTTACGATGTCATATAAAAATAATAATAATTTATCAGAGACAATAATGAAAAGATGAGATACTATTTGCAACTATATGTATAATGGCACCACAGTGAACGTTGGGTAGTAGTGTGTGCTTTAGTAAAAAGTATAATATCATAATATAGAATTTGAACATGTCATAATATTCTAGTGTTCAAACCATTTCTGTCATTCAATTATATCGTAATTTAATAATATTGTTCTCATATATAAATGATGTTGTCGTTTAATAAATTATGAATTGTATTATGATCTACGTTTATCAATATCGTATTGTATTTTTTATTAAGCAATGTAGGATATGTTATCATTTTAAGCAATAACGCATCTAGATATTCAAATCACTTTCAATATTGATAAACGATAAATCATGTCATTCTTATATAATATGATAATGTAAGTGTATATTTAATTTTCAAATTGTAAAATGTATATTTCATATATACATATACACATATATACTCGTATATGTAATTATTTTCAATATATAACGTATTAATGAATTTCTACAAATATTAAGGCTAACGACATTTAAATGTTAATGCTTAATTAGTTGTTTGAATCATCTAAATTCATTTACAAGTTTATTCAATGTATAAGTATTTTATCCAAAATTTACTTTCAATATTAAATAGCACAAGCATTATAATTATATCTTCTTAACAATAGAAATATATATAGAAGATGATAAGTTCTAAAAAAAAAATATTTCTTTTTCAAATATTTGTTAATTTTTTACTGAGGAAAAATATAATAAACTATTTTGCATGTTATACTTTAACTCTTACTAGTTCCAATGAAGGATAAGAGATTTATACATTATTATTATTACTTGTATCCTAATTAATTATGACTTACCATAATGCTGTTTGTTTTATTCCAATAATTTCAACTGTTCCGTAATTAATAAGTTTTGAACTTTGCAATTAATGATTAGACGACGAATGCAAGGAAAAAACAATTGAAATAAATAATAATTATAATTCCAAATGTGAATCACCACTATTGCAAAGGAACAAGAAGACTTATGAGATGCAGTTCCATACTGCAGTGACGGAAAAAAGGATCAGACTGGAAGCTATCACTTTTATCAAGGTCCTCTTGAAGTTTCCTTTTTAGTAAATATTGGACCAAAAGTTCTGATGCAATTAATGTTTCAACGTTGTTTCAATGTTTCAATCTTAATTTCAACACCAATTGATGTGTCTGGCCAGGTAGAGCTAACTAAATAGAAGATGGGGCCTATCCTCTAGATGTTATCTTTTCAAAGACTGTCAAATGCACTAGTTGAATCATTGATGTTACAATAAAGATTTCTGGTCATCACATAAGTAACGAGTAATTGTTTTAATAATATTTCGTGGTATTTTTAAATGAGCAAAAATATTCCCATCGCTCAGTGGAATATTATCACTTGGAGTTGCTTATAAACTTAACTTTTTGAAAAAATATAATCCGATGTAAACTGATAACAACTGCAGTTATAATGTTAAAACCATTTATTGTTAAAACTTTGTTGTTGTTATTTTACAATTTCCATTGTCGTATTATATTGCTATTTTTGTGTTTATCCACCAGTGTGTATTCTAAGATGACATGGGATTCTCTGTCATTCTCTTTTTTTCTCTCTCTCTCTCTCTATTTCTAAACATGCATTGTCGCCGTCACCGTGAAAGTGAAAGAAGAAAGTCACCATGAACGTGTGAGCGAACACACAGTAGACAATTGGGCGCGGTCTGCAAAAAGTAGAAGGTTTCGGGAAAAGAGAATGTCAAGTCGAGACAGATGAATAATGATATTCGCCGGTGGAGACTGCAATGGCAGGATGTAAGCGTCTCACTTGATGAGAGCTATCGTGGTTCTGATTCTCTTCGGTCGACTCACGGCGCGTTCACTTGCTCCCTCTTCAACTGGATAATCAAGTCATCGTTTATAAAAGGTTCAGCGAGTAAACAGAGGACGTTGTGGTGCGGATAACTTTTCGAGATCCGATGAATGGATAGATGAATGAATGAATGAATGAATGAATGAATGGTGGTAACTGGGAGCAGCACAGCAAACCGTTCATTAAGGTAGTACAATATTTATGTATGTATGTATCCCTGTATATTAGAAGGAAGTAGCACAGAAGAGTAGTAAAAGAGAGCCGTGTCAGCGTTATAGGAAAAAACGACGGCGGTGGCTGGTGTGTTAATAACTTCAGATCTCTAATGTGAATGGAATTGGTGGTGGGGGTAAGGGGTTATGGTGCAGATGAGGGAGTTAGAGTCAGCGACGAATACAATTAGTGATTTCATGCACATACAGTACCCACAAGGACATATACACAGAACTAACACAGCAAATTATTATATAAACCTGGCGCAGAGACGCGTACATTGATATACGTTAGAAGAGACAAGCGTACAGGCATACAGGCAGCCAGGACGTCACAACACCAGAACGCGTTCCTTCTAGGGGGAGTGTAGCAGCACAGAGTCGTTCTTGTGCCAGGAAATGGAGCAAGAAGGCGTGGAAGGAAGGAAGAGAGGCAGGAAACAGGAGGAAGGAAGACGGAGAAGGGAGAAAGAGAGCCCCTCGTTGACCAATTTTTATAATCGTTGCTGTTGTTTCCTTTACTGAACAGTAAGTCAGTAAGTCAGCCATCTACACATTCACCATAGTCATGACTAGAAGTTTGGGAAGAGGAGCGGTGGGCTGTCAGCTAGACAGGGTCGATTACCGTAGCCCGCCCGTCCAATAATATGGTGTAGTTTGGGGTGGGAGAGGCTTCTATAATATACTGGGAGATTGAATATTGTGCGCTTCGCAGTGCCGATGCCTTTTGGCAAGGGTTCAAATCATCAGGACGGACGTGTGAAGTAATTTTTCATAGTCAACTGTACGGTAATACACACTCAGTGAAGTCCAGAGCTGGTATAGTGGTGGTTAAGTGTTTATGGTATTGGGAAAATTTTATGGCCAAGTCTCTCTTGTTTTTATTTCTAACATTCTCCTCCCTTTCTTGTATCCTTACCAAATATAATCTTACGTCCCCTTCCCTCGATGGGATCTTTGCCCTACTATTAAGTTAAATCTGGTACGATGAAAGGCAATTAATAAAAAATAGAGGAAATGTACTTCTATGAATATACGAGGTAACTACATCTGTACATGTTGGACACTCTTTCTTAATACATACATATTTCTGATTGACTTACAGTAGTCAGTCTTCTTAATAAAACTACACAAAACATGCATGTATGTAGTATACCAATGTATATTGAGATCAGCTGTTGACATATGTATACTAACACCCTTGTTGATACATACCTCTTTTCTCACCCCGAAATATATTTACTGTATTTGGATCGCACAGATGCATGCGTATACGATGTAACAGTTTTATGGGTTTTTAGATGTGTATGTGTGTAAGTACACATTTATTCTCTAATGTTTGCGCGCAAAGGCAGCGCGAATTCTATAAACAGCAGTTAAACTTCTGACTGACCTGGTGATTGGAATATAATTTGGGACAAGTAGAAGACAAGATATGTCTTGCTTATTGCCATTGATTACATTTATTGATTAACTGATTTAGATATATCGACAGTTACGTATGTAAGGGGGGGGGGGGTCACCATTTTTACAAGTGTTTAGCAATAAAATAGACTCCAAAGTGGGATATAACTGTGTCTAAAACATATAAATGTCATGTTGGTTACATTTGTAAACGCAGTTAAATTCTATATCAATTTAAAAAAATAGCATTATTCAAAATGTTTACTCTAGAAGCTAAATAAATGTTTCGTCTATTTTAGTATATTTCTGAACACTACCAGTATAAGGTTATGAATATTCAATGAATTTTACCTACTCTTTTCATAGATATTTAATGCCTATAGCGATACCTTATAACGTATAAACAAATTTAACCATCTATGATTCTTTTGTGATAAAGATTGATAGAACAAATATAGGTATCCGTGAATTGAATAGAATATTTAATCCTTGATATTCTTAGTTATCCTTAAGACAGTACAAACACGAAATTAAGTAAAAGAAAATAAGCTGACAAATGGGTTTTCAAAGTTGGTTTATTTTGAATATATGTATTTATCAAAATAAAAAAATGTGTTGTTTATAAAAGACGACATTTATATTTGAAATCTATAATACTTAAAATGAAGACCATAAATTAATTCTGCAGTAAAAACAGACTTAAAATGACATATGATATATATTATAACTGCGTAAAGCAAGCTACTAAATAGTATAATGAAATGCAATAAAATAAAATATAAATAAAAGTACATTGTAACGTTCCGATATAATATACTCGTACATTACTCCATTTTACTTAGTCGAAATATACAATAAATATGTATAATTTCTATTATATCATCAGTTTGCTTTTATAGATTCAAACTTTATAACATACCTATAATAATATTTGGTCTTTTCAAAATAAATTAATAATTACAATGTTGTTATGACAATTAGGTTATATATATAGTTAGTTTTCTTTTATATTTGAGGTCTTTTTGCATTTTACAATAAAAATAAAGATGCAACATTTTCGGATTATACCTATTTTATACAAATTAATAATATATTAATTTAGTATTTAGTATTTGCTAATTTTTATATAAAATCTTATCAAATTGAAAATAGTTATACATGATATTTATATGGTTATCTATAAAAAGATACGTATCAAATATTTGACAGTGATCAATCATATTTAAAGTATTTTCTAAAAACCTGTTTTGCAAGTGTTCTTGATAAACAATTCAAATATTCGGTTATACATTTCTATATTTACTTCTTTGTATATAGTGTTTATGAATTGTTAAGTTTTTGTTATATGTAATTGCTTTTCATGTTTTATTTTTTGAATCAATTGGTTATACAGTATAGAACTATATTTATTTAGCAGTATACTTATTAAATAGAATAAATGATATCTCAATAATTGAGAAAAGTGAGAAAATATTTAAATATATTTTATTTATTCAGATTATTGTAAAACACTTTAAAAATTCCACTAAAGTAATTGTCGTATTTATTATTTAGCAGTTCATATTGCTAATATATATTTCCTGAACATAATCATACGTTATATATGAACTGAATATTGCAAAGATTCAATTCCAAATTATTAATTTTATGGGATGCCACACGATAGTATGAGAATATTTAGTAATTCATCATCATTACACATGTTCAGTGAACACTATTACAAAATGACAATGTTTATCTATGGTTAACAAAGCTTCAAATACGGTCCTTTATAAAACTTCGAATTCGAATCTTTTGGAACAAAATTATCTTCTAATGTATACGAGTGTATTCAATTTAAAGCTTATATATATGAACATATTACACGCGACGTGGTTGCAACAGATTGGATTATAATATAATTCAGTCAATTTCAGTACACACAAATATTGAACAATTTTTCCTTGGATATTTTAAAAATTTACCCGCGATTTACTTGCCAAGAAATTATATTTAAACGTTTATTTTGTGAGGTAGAATGTGTTATAACAGCGGCGTATGTGTATGCAATATTATTCAAGTTGAGAAAACATACCGTCCTCTATAAATTGGGTTATTTTTTATATAACGTCTCTCTCTCTCGCTCTCTCTATATATATATATACATTACCTTGTCCCACGTGAGGAAATTATATTTTGATATTTCTAATCATACTTCTCCCTAATATGATCTCTATTCAAAGGTTTCAGAGAGATTTTTTCCCTCTTACTTACTTACCTGTTGTCGCCAAGCGTATGCATTATTAATTAGTAAATTGATATGAAGGTACCGCGAGTGTATCCCGGCTTCCTTGGTCGGTATACACTCCCAGAATTAAGTTAACCACAGTCTGTGCATTCTTTATGCTGACGTAGAGCTGGCAGCTGAGTTGGAGGACTAAACTTGAGAGGAAATGATTGCTGGGCTTTGATTCAAGTGGGGTGGGTGGAAAGAATAGAAAGAGAAAAGAGGCGAGAAATTTGGGAAAGATTACTAACTATCTTTTAATTTTTGGTGTGTAACAACCTGTTATCATTTACTTACGTGTTTTAAACATTGAACGTATATATGGAAGCATATAAATATGCTTTTCAAGCTTGACTTTTGGAAATTATTTTAAATGATTTATAGAAATACATTCACTAATATGAAATGTTATTAAACTATTCTTTTATTGATGCGTGGAACGTTTGCAATGTAATATTTATATAGCAGTAAAAGTATTATTTAATAAAATGTTTTAATTATATTTTCTTCTGATTGTTAGAAAATCATTGCCATATTTCGAAACTAAAAAAATATATTATGTGCTAATAATAATTAGTTTTATTATATTTAGAACACTTTTTTACAAGCAAATGTTATTAATGTTAGTTACAAGTCCATGGTAAAGATGTGTGATTTCTAATTTAATTTTTAAGCACATTTTAAATATGCTGTTAGAATATTTATAAAAAAATAATATAAGGGCTTTTTAAATCTATGGCATAAAATACATTTTTTAACATTATATACACGAAGAAAGTTAGTTCATTTAAATTGAAATATTAAGTTAAACAAAAAAATAAGCTAGTTCAGCATCTGTTAAAACTATATAAAAGATTTTAACTTCTCTTCCAATAGTTTGTTTAAAATAAAATGTCCATTAACGTAAACATACACATTTATATTAAAACAAATTTATGTAACGAAAATCTGATGTAATAAAAATATATTTGAAACGCTATATTGTTCTAGTAACTTCGCATATATTGTTATTGTTGTTATATATAGTTGTGGTATATAGTTGTGGTATAGGGATGTAGAATACGTTGTAACTTTATCCAAGTGTAACAAAATATAACTGGAATTTTGTGCGCGCATGAATTCTACCTACAAACCGATAATCGATCTACAATATAAAAACATAGATGACTTAATTATATGCAGAATGAATATTCCTTGTACTAAACTGGTATCCACCCCTTTATGTTCGTGTGACCACCTCTTTGTGTTCACGTGACCATCCCTTTGTGTTCGTTCGCGTGACCATCCCTTTGTGTTCGCGTGACCACCTCTTTGTGTTCACGTGACTATCTATTTTTGTTCGCGTGACCACCCCTTTGTGTTCGCGTAACCATCCCTTTATGTTCGCGTGACCACCTCTTTGTGTTCACGTGACCACCTCTTTTTTTCGGGTGACCATCCCTTTGTGTTTGCTTGACCATCCCTTTGTGTTCGCGTGACCATCCCTTTGTGTTCGCGTGACCATCCCTTTGTGTACGCGTGACCACCCTTTTGTGTTCGCGTGACCACCTCTTTGTGTTCGCGTGACCACCCCTTTGTGTTTGCGGGACTATCCTCTTTGTGTTCGCGTGACCATCCCTTTATGTTCGCGTGACCACCTCTTTGTGTTCACGTGACCATCCCTTTGTGTTCGTTCGCGTGACCATCCCTTTGTGTTCGCGTGACCA
>JAYRBW010145977.1:0-14719 GCA_036023295.1 Invenusta paracnida | reverse complement strand
CTAAAAACGTCAGCCTAAAGTTCGCGCGCACACAAAATGGCGAGTTGATCGTCCCTTTGTTTTAGTATCTCCCTGTATTAACACTTTAGGAGTGCATAACATTTTTATACAAAATCATAAGTACCATATTTCTTTGAACAAATGCCACAGCCTTAATTAGTTAAATCCTAGCGCCACTTCATATCCATGTCATTACATAATCTATTACAAATACATTCAGCAATATAGTAACTTTTTAAGCATACTTACAAAAACGTTTAGAAAGGATTTGGATTTCTTGAGAAGTCCAGCCAGAGTCCAAAGTCCCAACAATACCTTGTGCCACTGAAGACCGTAGAAGCTTGTTAGGAGGCATCAACGCACTGCATTTGTCTTCACTTAACCACGTATCTGGGATAACTTCATCCCACACACCTTTCACATCCCCAACAAGATAATAGCGAGCCTATGGATAAAATATAGAAAATTAGTTAGTTATTAATAAAGTACATGTTCCGACATTATTCTATAAAGAGGATATTCAAAAATGTTAAGTTGAAATAGTGAACTCAGCTTATTATGTATCCCCCGAGAAAAGAGAATGAAATCTATATACACTGAGAAACAGTATATAATAAACAAACTGTTTAGATAGAAAATTACACATACAATGTATGTAAAAAGTGAGTTTGATTATATGTGTAACAAATTAGAGAATGAAAATATTTACAATAACAGATCTCCCAGAATTTTTCAAGTTTGTTATAATTATACTGTATGCATTTGTCTGCTATGATAACTTATTCAAACTTTTAATAGAATAACTCTGGTAGGTATGAAAAGATGAAATTCCAAAATGGTACATTAGTAAAGAAACTTTCCAAAAAGCATTTTTTAGTTTACAGTCACAAAACAGTGATATCACATAACATATGCAAAATGGTCTTCGTGCCACCTGGAATTGTACAGTATAAACAAAACTATAAATTTTTATATAATAAATCAAACAAAATTATAAACTAAGAAATATTTTGTCAAAATAAAAATAAATACAAGCACCAATCAATCAATTATATTTGCATTAAACAAAATCAATAACAAATGCAGACTGTAGAATACATAAACATATGGTACAAATAAGGTTGACCTTGATTAGGTCCAATTTTTGCTACTGACTTTCTATCTTTATAAAAGTATAGTGGAAGTCTTATTTATTCAATTTGGATCAATTAGCAAAAGGAAAAATAAGAAACTTTGACTTCAAAGGAATACAGGTACACTTTGTAATACAGTTAGACCTATCAAATCTTAATATAGTGTCACTTTTACGGTAATAGCCGATACCCAAAACACTGGAAGGGTAAGGTTCATCATAATAATCTTTGTAAAATACTAGCTTATGACCAGAAAAATTATCATCAGTACACACATTTATTAAAACAATGACATTGTCATTTAAAAGAACACAGTTGTTTGGAGACTTGTGACTATAGATCACAGAAGGAATATTGAAATTGTATAATGATCTGATATTAGACAGTTGATTCACAGTTTGAATAAAAATGCCTCTTGTTTTTTTCACTCTATGTTTGATTAAAAACAAGTGGTTTTCATAAGGAAAGCTGGAAAAGTTATCAAGGGGACCATAGAGGTCTACAAAATAAGATAAATGCAAAATAACATGAACATTGTAAATAAGAGACTGTTGTCCATAAAGGGTTCCCATGTCCCGTACAAAAATTTCATAGCATCTAGAGGCATGGTCATATAAATGAGAAAATCTATTAGAAATAAAAACATATGTAGCAAAATGTAACAATAAAAAATGTTTGTAAAACTGAATAGGTAACACAGTTTTGAATAAATAGCATCCTGAATATAAAAGAAGAGTACGGAATTCAGTAGCTTTAAAATTTTCTAACTCACTGAAGGACCGTGGCTTTCGTTGAAAATCAGAAGGGAAAAAAGGAGATATAAACTTTGCTCGAGTATTTATACTAATTATATGTTGTCTAGATAATCGACATGGTAATGTAAGATGTCTAGTGGGTGAAAAAAATAGTTACACAGTTTCTTCATAACTCCTAAACATAATAAATGCATGTAATCAGGAGGAAAGCAACTAAAGAGTGGAATCGTTGGTATTAATGGAGACAATACATTCTGGTTATTTTCATTAAAAGTAGCATAATTGTTATCGGATCTTAAGGTATTATTTAATAAAGGGAAAATGACTCGGTCTCTAACATACTCCCCTCTTTGTACACAATACCCACACCCATAAAAACCGGAATGATATTTGATGCATTGAATGTGAGCTCTGGCAGGAGCATCACAAATAAAAATTATATTTTTGAGGTATAATGTAACATCCTGGAAAAGGTATCCCACAGTTTTAAGTTCAATTACCTCAGTAATAAATGCATTGATGAATGATACAATTTCAGGCTTGCCTATGCCACAGAAAACAGACACAGGCAATGGTCGAGTGACATCTTGGATCACAATTAAAATAGGCCATAAGTTTATCTTAGAATTTCGATATAACGGAAGGCCATCAACATTTACTTTTATATCAAATGAAAAGGAATTGTCCGATAAACGTGTTAAATGATTTAACCTCAAAATACCCGAATTTAAGCAATACATTAAATTGTCTCGAATACTTAAATATGCCAACTGGCCATTCTCAATCACATAGTCCGAAAATTTCACTTTGGGTGCAGATTTAGAAAGTAGGTAAACAGATCTTGGCACATCTACATTGTGTCGGACGAGTACCTGGAGTAGATACTCCATAGCCCTGCGAGGCAGATTGAAAAGAATAAAAAAAGTCAGCAACTCGTCAGCAAGCGTCAGCGGGACTCCATCATCAGTATTGTCATCACTTTCTTCACTTGGACTACTTCCATCATCAGGCTGCAAGCACTCAAACCACTGCTCTTCTTCTGGGTAGTCTTCCGGATCATCATTATTGTCAAAAGTTGATGGTTGTTGTTCATTTTCATCAGCTGAAATATAAAAAACAAATTCAAAATTGTCATTCTGTTATAGGCATCATATAAAATCTTTTTAATTGGATTTAGGTCTTCCTCAAGAATGACCCTTAAGACTTGAAAAATGGAATTCCGGCAAAAATGGAAGATTCCCATGTTTGAAATAAGCTTTCCCTTATAAAAATTGCACTGATTGTGAAAAAAATACTTATTTTGCTGATATTTTTATACAAAATTCCATTCAATACAACTTTTTTTAAATTTTGATAGAAAAGTATGGTATGGTATGGGTAATACTTTGATCAACATAAAATTTTGCATTGGAAAAGATATGTCCATATAAAAAAATATTCATATATGGAGTGGACATGGTTATAATATAAGTTATTTAAAAATTATTATTAAATCAAATATTTTTAAATCTTTGTTGCTCAATTTTTCTTCAAAGGTATTGAATGAATCAGAATAAAATTCTATTGCAGAAATCATTTGTATTGAAAATATATATATGGATTAGACATAGCTGTGAGTGAAATTTCTTTGAAAATCAATAACTTTCTTCTTTCCACGGACATATAGTCAGATATATTTCTGTTGCATGAAAATCATAGAAATGTATGCAATGAATTATGTGATCAGCAAAAGTTTTGTATCAGAATCTGAGCAAAGCTTGCAATGGCATCTAAGTTCCAATAATAAAAAAAGTTGAAAAAATGAAATGGTAAACATCAAAAAATATAATTTAGTTTTTTGTACATATTTTGGTATATATATCTTTGTTGTATTAATACATTCAAGTCAATTATTACAATACATTCAAAAACATAAGTATCAAAATATATGCATTTTATTTATTTATAATATAACAAAAAAAGTTGTAAATAATGGAAATATATACAAAATATTTGTACAGAATATTTATTTCTACTATAACTAAGTATAAAAAACTGACATATAAACTGTAGCAAACATAATGCCATGGGATGTATATATTTCCATTGGCATTGTACGCAACATTTGATTAACATATGATTATCGACAAGGATATTCATATGCAATATATAGGCGTATATATATACATAGCAGTATGAATAGTGCCAAGGATATTTGTACACAATAGTAGTTGATTTGGAAGGTAAACAAAGAGCATGAAGTTAAAAATACAGTGGAAGTATATACTAATTTACCTTTGCCAAAATGTAGATCATTATTCATATGCCTTAATGCTCATTATACCTGCTAAAGTAAACCCTCAATTACAGTATATATTGTGTATGAATATCCTTGTCATCGCTATTCATACTCCACTGCTTTGAATAAAATGTCTATAGAATTCAACACTAATGTTTTTTAATGTATCACAATACAGATTTATTCAATTTATTAGCAAAAAATCAAATATAATTCCTGAAATACTTTGTTTGCTAATTTAGTTTTGATTTCCGACCAAAAGTCAAAGACAGCAAAAATCTGTTTTGACACTCTGGGACTAGAAAAAATCCAACGCTAAACTCGGACATAACCCAGCAATATTTTATATACAAATTTATTTACTATATGCATAGTTGACTGCATTTGAATTAATATCAATTACACCAGAAGAATTGTGCTGGATTGTGACAAGCCACTTCTATTTAGTTTCTGATTTTTATAATCATCATAGTAAAATCGATAAGGTTTATAGAAAAGAAAATTGTCGACAAATAAATAAGTAAACTAATCAATATTATCCGTTTTAATGAAGATAAGCTTTGATTGTTATGTAGGTACAATACATATAACTGAGATTAGAAAGCGTATTTTCAGTTAGCGTTGGACTGTTAGTTACTAATGAAAACATAATACAATATAACACATTTTTAAAAAATATATTGAACTAATATATTATCATTTAAAAACTTACCATCAATGATCGTATCATGCTTAAACATATTAAGCAAATTCTTTCTAGCTTTAGATCTAACTCTTTCAGCATTCATCGTGAAACTGATTTAAGCGCGGATTTAAAGAACAAAAATAGATAAAAACAAATAAGAATTATTTTGTCAAAGTATAAATTTATTTTATAATTTATGTTTTCATTTATTATAATAAAAATAATATTTATAACTTTAGATACATATATATATTTATTAAAATACTTTCGGATTGTAAACGTTTGAAGCTGAATGTTTACCAACATATATGCATCTTGCTTTTTTTATAAATCGTGTGTATTAAATAAATATTCAAATATATTATAATTAAATACAGTATTTGCTAAGAATTTTTGAGGTATTCTGATCAATCAAATATTTTCAGAGCTATATAGATCTAAATATATAACAAATATATTCTGTAAAATAATATTTTTTACTCGATTTTTACGAAGCAGAATCAGTTTCGATAAATGGCAGCAAATCTCGAGGCAGGTTATTCTGCTAAATAACGACCATTATTGGTGTATGGATTTTAGGCATTCTGATCATTCAAATCAATAAATAAGTATATATTTCCATAATATATAACAAATATATTCTTTAAAATAATATTTTTTACCTTTTGAAAAAATCTGCCTTATTCTCCCTTGTCTGCCTAAAATCGAGCTAGATTCGAGTTAGCCTTTACCACTGGGAACCTCCGCTTTTAACGTGTTTTATTGGAAGTTTCTTAAAAGGTGATTTACACTGATTAATTAACTGACGCCTCAGTTAAATGACAATTTATCATTTAATAAAATTTCGAGACGTTTTTTTTCTTTAATTGTTTGTGATATATATAGTTCGGATAAAGCATTAAAAAATTACATTTTTTACAAAATGATAACAAACATTAAATTTGCAATCTGTTATCTACATAATTCTCTAAATATGCTTCTATAATTTGGGAATTAGCAACACAATGAATTACTTACAAGAATATGTTAGGAAGCTGCATACAGCTATACAAAAATGGATCATTGATTAACTTTTTATAATTAATCTATGCTGAAATTCTTCCAAATGACAAACTTAAGCTGCCTCTAAAATAGGGCTTTATTGTAGTAGTAAACACCTTATGAATTAAGTAGATATTTTCTTGTTTAAGAGATCGTAATAATAAGGATTATACCAAAACATTACACTATTCAATCAAATTGTTCACTGATTATATGCACACCTACTAACGTTACTGTAAAAAAGAAATATATTGAAATACTAACAATTAATTAAGTTTCTCAATAGTATATATATAAATGTACTATTTTTGCTGAAAAAAAGTTTTATGTTGATATAACTATACATATTAAAACATCTACATATATATCATAATCAATGCTAGTTTGTGGTTTTTAAACGTCATTCTTTAGCGATATAATAGAATACTTCAATAGCAGTATAACAAATCAGTTTATTAAAAGTACATTTCAGAAAGCGTAAAAATTATTGAAAAAGCATTATTACTAATATAACAAAGCAAAATCATACACGCAAAATTATATACACAAATAATATAATGGAATTACAAATAATGTTTAAACATATATTATACTTTGACAAAGTAATTATGTATTATCTCCAGTAAATAACCAAATCACTGAAGTACACAAAAGCATGGTAAAAAACAAAAAATCAATTTGATGTACACATACGTTGATAACCATTGATAAGCACCTGAATATTATTATGTATAATGTTAATCGGCATGAGTGTGAGGTTACTTCGTTCATTTTAAATGCTATATTATATAAAAAAAGTCGAATAAAAAATGCTTGCTATTACACTAAAGCATGAGTATCGAACAATGCGAATTAAATAATTAAACAGCATATTGCAATTTGATACAAGATATTTACAAGTACAATAATAATTCTTTTTAATATACACATCACATAAGAACAGCTAAAGTTGCATTTAAATATATAACAGTGTCAGTGAATATATTACAAGAATTCTGTATAGTCTATAGGAATTATGCACATACAGCAGAAATAATGATGAGCAACTTTTGCATATTTATAAATTTGAACAAATCAATAATAAGTGAAATATATGTACACAACTAATTAGAAATCGTTCAGAATTAATTGACAAAAAAGAAAGCTTGCGTAACATTACTATTTGCGACAGAAAAAAATCGTGACAATCACTCCTGCGGAAAATCCTTCATTGAAAATTGTTCAAGAAAAGCGCGTTTCAATTGGACAACATGCCGACATAACTTTACAGCTTCATCTAGACGCATCCCCATAAGGCGCTGAACAATGGGTAACGTAAGTAACATGAATGCTTGACCATCAACACCTTCGTCAATCAAACGTTGATAAAGTCCCGCACAATCGGTCGTCTGAAGGTATTCCCCCAATCGTAAGGTAGACCAAAAGAGTGGGTTACTTTTTAAGACAATAGCTGGGATTTCTCCAGCCAGTAAGATTGGGTCTTGAATAGGTCGACGACGATATACCATACGGTGTGGTTGAAGCATTGATTCAGATTTTTGAAATGAATTAAACTTGTTTTTGTTGGAGTGTTGATGAAAAGGCTGTGGTGGAGGCACCGGGGTACGAACTTCTTGTTGGTTCGGACGGTTAATAGTGGCGACTTCACCTGGCTCTGTTTTTATAACGATTTTGCGTTTTCGTTTTTCCAGTAGCACATAAGAGGGTAGACGAACACCTCTTGTTTGCATTTTTGTAGGTGGCTCTGGGCATTTGCTTTCTTCCGAAGTACTAGAGGATTCACTATTATTATCCGAAACATTTTTGTCATCTTTATCGGAAGATTGACTGGCTGCAACCTTCAAAGCTTTATATGAAAGCCCTAAAGTTGTGAGTGGCTTTGAAGTTACATACCTTCGTTTCCAAGTTGGCAATTTCTCAATAAACTTACTTTTTATTCTTGCAGAACACCCTTCGGAACACTCAGATTGTATTAACTCAGAGCTAATAAGATGAGGACAAGCTTCAAGAAGTAAAGCCACTTGACGACAAAATTCCTCTACAGCTCGCTTTCGATTGGCGACTTCCACAGATGTTCCAATCAAACGCTTCTGAAATTTGACTTGAAGATGAACTAGTCTCATCAGATCGTGTCTATTGTCATTTTCAGCTTCGAGATCACGCAGGACGCGAAACGGTTTATAAGAGACACTAGCAAGTCGAGTTAAAACTTCTTCTAAAACTTGTGAAACTTGACCTGGACCTACGTATCTTGGCAATGATTCAACTCCTGACTTTGATAGGTAATTCCCAGTGTAACAGCGGTGATTAAAATAGAGTTTAGGACACCAATCTTCTTTATTGTCAGGATTTTGATCGTCAGGTGGTGTAACATTAGTTTTAGTGTAAGCAATTGGGGGTTTCAATGGGTGGCCGGTTGTTTCACACCAACCAACTGGAAAAACATTCACTGATTTAGTATCACAAATCAAATCAGCACTGAGATGATCCTCACTATCGAGATGCAGCCACATAAGTCTTCCATACATTCTTGTAACTGTAGCTGGACAAATTTCTCTCGGTTCAAGAGGATTAACAGCTTCCAGTTTCAATCCCAGCATGAATTCTTCTCTTTCAGAACTAGTGTCCAAATCTTCATATCGGTTGCATCGGAAATGAGATTCATATGGTGCGTATGTCGTAGGAAAACGCTCCAAGTAAGCTGACCAAGAAAATGTAGTTTCATCCCACCCAGGTGGATTTGTAAGTTTAATCCCCCTCACATACGAAGCATTTGCAGGCATTATAAGCGGGCATCCTGCATTACACAGAAATTGAACACATTCTCTGTCTGGTGGCAGTCGAAGATCATCCAATTCAATCACAAAGTACATCTCGTTAACAATACTGACGATAGTTGCGGGTCTAAGTTGACTTGGACAACGAGGGTTGACCGCTTCAAGTTTCCAGCCTATTTCAAAGGAGTGTATTGGCACAGTTGATTCAATAAAGTACTTTGATGATAGGGCACACGGTGTCCCTCTAAGAAATGTATCGATATTGGAAATTTCCCGATCCATGGGAAGATGAAGTGGCGGTTTATACTCAAGAGAATTTGCTTTAGCCCATCCTAACCAATGCAGTCGACGATGGTGGTAAAAAAGAACAAATTCAGGACATTTCTTTGGGTTACTACCGAACCATGACAAATGCAATCTTCCACCTAAGTTACGAATAACCTTCACAGGCCACACGGTCAAAGGATCAAGCTCATGTTCACACTCTAGATAACCACCTTCACGTAGTAAATCAAAAGTGTAAAACTGGCGATGTGATTCTAAAACATCTTCTAATATGGAATTCTTTTCAATTTCAACATTTGATAAAGTCACGTTATCAGAAACACAAGACGGGGCAGTTAATGATATTCCATGCTTCTGGCACCAACCAAGTGATTTGGCAGATACACTGTGGCTAATATCCAACCAGAAGTCGTGTGTATTGTCCTTTGGATCAATCAGACCGACAAAGCGAAGTGAGAGCAGAGGTCCACAGGTTAGAACGACAGTTGCACGCCACCAGAGAGACTTACGATAATTGACCTCCAGTTGTTGGCCACTGGGGATGATGGATTCCAAGCTGGCCTCGACATGTTTGAATAGGGTGCCTGGTGCAATCTCGCCTCCTGTTTCTTGCAAGTATTCATGCCAGGTGAAACTCATGGCACACATACATGTGTCCCTCCTGAAAAAAAAAGTATAGTCCCGTTTATATATATATGGTAGGCAAGAAATAGGATATTTAAAAGTAGACTGTACAATTCCATTTCATGAAATAAGCAGATTGAAAATAAAACATCAAGAAAAATTCAAGGACTCGTAACTAAGTCTAAAAGAATTTTCGTAAACATAAATAAATACGACTTTTTTTCGATAGCAGCAAATAACTAGTTTTGCCTACTTTTAAGACTTAGGAATAAAGTGCCCATACAACATAGGCTATGCATACCAATGTAGGCAAAACTAGCTATTTGCCAACATCGAAGAACTTTTTTATTACTTAAGCTGTATTTCTATAAATTACATATTATTGTAGCTGACATTCTGCCGCACATTTCTATATTTTTGTTGAAGTTTCAAAACAGTGTATTTACCGATTGAATTAAAAGTGAGCCTTCTTTACAATGCTATATTCTTTAGTCATTATAGTGCAAACAAGATTTGTGGTGTTATATTACTTTATTATTACTACTTTATAGCATTCGTTGTTAAATATAATTATTTTAACTATTTTCGTTTTGATTTGAGTAATTTATTTCAATTTTATTGAAAATTAATTTTATAAAAAATATACTGCTAAACATTTTCATGAAAATAAAGCAATATGTAACCATAAATCAGGGAGGCAATTTTTAGAGCATTTATTATATTAATTTCGAAATCTACATGGTCGAATTAACCTTTCTGTAATTTTTTAGAGATGTAAACATTCAAATGCGCTAAGTGAACTCTCTTGGTATTATTACTCTATGGCACAAATTATACATAGTTAAAAATAAAATTTCTAGAAGCATAATTGCCCTTCTTATTTATTTATCCCACATGTTCCTATTTACAATTATGTATATATACTCAAGTACAGTGCGATTCAAATTATTATTGACAAAATGCCCAATAAAAAAGACTAAATTTCACACTGTTCTTAATAATTTGAATTGTATAACTGTACTTCTCAAATTTTCTGGCAAAATACAGTAAAAGTAAATGGAATTGTTTCAAAATGTGTGCAATTGAATGTTTAAGATATAAAATACACAACGGTTTATACAAGTCTTAAACTATGTGTGATGTAGTGGATATCAACAAAAACGTTATTATTACTGGTTTAACCAAAACACAGTTCTATCATTACCTTGAACATACTTTCACAAGTGGAGATTACTAATACTACATCATCTGTTAGGTCCATCTCGCGTGTTGTTGGACAGATTCATTAATATCCACCACCAAATCTCGCATTTTTAAATTTGTCTTTAACAATAAATCTCACAAGGTTACAGCTGTTTGTAAAGCTAAAAAATCGAGACAATGTCCTGAATTCAACGTTTACATCAATCCTGATTCAACTAAATCTGACAGGGATGAATTTAAATGTCTCCATCTGAAAGCCAATCAACTGCATCGAGAAAATTAGGATCACTCAATTCTTTTGATACAAGGAGTCCTGACTATGGATGACGCAGAAATCAATTGATCAAACTCAGTGTCTCAACTTTTTCATGTGAAAAAATAAATTCAATCCAATACCAAAACTGAGCATAGGATTACAAATTGCTCACTCTATTTACAATAAAAATACATTCACCTGCCTCATTAGTGAACTTATATACTTTGATCCCGAATTGCTTGCTAATACTGAAACTAGGCAACTCCTACCTGAAAAATCTCCTGCAGCCTACCTCTTTGCTTGTTATCTACAATTTGCAGTGTCAAAACAGTATTCAACTCTTTTGTCCACGCATTTATTCATGTGCTCAAGCATTTTCAGAGGCTGCACCTTGAGAACTAAAAAACTATTTTAAATGCTAGTGATATAATTATACTACAAGATAGCTAGAAATCTGCTTATTTTACACGATATATACCATGATATATACAAACATTAAAAAAACATACTTACCATGATATATACAAACATTTAAAAACTCACCATTTCAATTTTGAAAACTCACCAATTTTTTTACATATGTGACAAAAATCTTGTGAAAAAATTTAAATCTTAAAGTCAAATTTAATGGAATTTAAAGAATTAAAACAAATGAAATATTATAATCATATAAAGAATATAATGTAGATTCAAATGATATGTTATACAAAAATATATACATATATAGTTTAGGTTATATATATATAAATTTATTATTTTGTAACTTTTGAATGAGTAATGGATGTATTTTGTAAGCATTTAATTTGGATAGCCTATACAATTTTGTATAAGACACAATAATTTTCTTCCATTCAATTATTACAATTTCATATATGTAAATATTGTTTGAAAGTCTAATTTTTACTAAATAACGAAAAAATGTTATTATGACTTGATGTAGTCATTTTTGCAGATTAAACTAAATAAATCAGAAATTTAGACGATGGTTTCTATAACAGATTTTTGGTGATTATAATGATACCAAAAATATGACATAACAGCATAATCATAAGTGCCAATATGGATTTTACTAACTAAAAAATTACAAAAGTAGTGTAACTATTACGTAACTAATTTTCTTTTACCTAACTAAGTAACTAATTAGTCTTTTGGCACATCATTATAAAAATATTATGCATTATTCAGACATGCATACAATGGTTTCTGATATAGATTTTAATGGTGATTACAATGGTATTATGACATAATTATAATTGTAAGTGCCATATGAATTTTTCTATAAACAAATTTTTTCTAAAAATAGCATAATTATAACATGTTCACTTATATTTAACTTTTTAATGAAAACGTTTTCTAATCCAGACATACTATTTCTTATTCAGATTTTAAGGATGATTACAATGATACCATAATTATGACATACCTAACAACAATTAATTGTAAGTGCCAACATGGATTTAACTATAAATACATTTTTTTCAAAAAATAGCATAGACCATCTTAATTTCGTGCCAAGTTTATTAGGTGCATCTGATAAGCTCATGACTAAACATAGATGCTTGGAATTTCTATATACCTAAAAGCCAATCACAAGCACTTTTCTTGCTATTTGATTTTTATATTTATACATCATTTCATTAACAACTGCTGTGCATGATTTTTTGAAAAAATTGTATTTTTTTATACCTTGAAATTTTATTTATTATTATATAGACTATATTGCATAAAATATGCTCCACCTACAGTACTGTATGCAATAAGCACATTATATATGTAATATGTACTATGAACAAAGTTTCAGACCATTTATTTAAAAAAAAACACGAACTATGGACGTAACATGTATACATGTATTTACTAGTGCTAAACGATTTATTCATTACATGCCTTTACTCTCATCTTTGGGACTTTCTATTTGGGTACTGTTTAGCTCCGACATCCCCCCTCAGCTGGGGCCTGAATACTTGACTACTTTCCACCTCTTCCTCAACCAGAAGGTGGCTAACTCCCGGCCTTCTACGACTCGCTTTTGTAGGCAGTTCTTTGCTTGACTGGATTTACATATGTATTTGAAGCTGATTCTATGGGTAAACTGTGTGGTATGCAACAAAGCTGTTCACAACTGCTGCATCCAAGGGAAACCGCATTCTGCTCCTGATGACTGGAAATGCCCAGGCTGTGTTTAATGGATACTATTCAGACTAACTACTTGTACATATTTGCACTGTAACTAATTGCAATAAATAGTTTGTGGATGAAATTCTACTTGTTTTATTATATTTGTAGAAAATTAGGTTTTATAACGTGTTTGGTTAAATTGAACAAAATTAATTTTGTGTATGGATTTCTGATCTTCAAGATACAAAGTTATTGCTAATGCTCGAAATTTGGATGTTAAAATCACCAAACTTATACAACCAATTCCATACATTATTTTTGTCTTTATAATAGTTATGATATATAATTAATACAAAAACATGAAATATAGATGGTCTACACTAGTGTAATTATAACATGTTTCCTTTTGGTGTATAATATAATAAATTTATATATACATATATTACCTATAATATACTATTTTTCTAAGTATAACATATCATTCAAATCACCATATAATGTTCTCTATATGATTATAATTTTTATTTTTATTCTTTAACCTCAGTTGAATTTAACTTAGTGTTTCACTTTCTCAAATTTTCTTATGGCTATGCAATTTCTGTAACAAATATAAAAACAATTTTTCGGGGCATTTTTAAAATTCAAATAGTAAGTTTTTTATAGTAAAAATAAACTTTAACAGTAAGCAGATATCTGGCTATCTTGTAGTATAATTATATCACTAGTATAAAAAATAGTTTTATAACTGTCATTATATTAAAAAGTTGAAAAATGACATTTTTGAGCTTTTGTTGCAAAATAAAAATTGTCAAACTGAACTCTCTATCTAAAGTATAGCAGATACAGTGTTGAAAGTAACATTTTTAGATTCCCCTTGTAATTTTACATACATTACAACAACCAATTTATGTCATGCTATCTTTCAAAATTAAAATGATGAAAATTGGCTGAGTTTTTCTAATTAAAAATAAAATGAGATTAGAATTTCCTTTTTTTTGTCACAGAGCACTAAATAATAAAATCTTATTTAAAAAAAATGACAGTGGTTCATAGATGTATAGAGGCTCATCTCTCAGGACTTTATTGACAATGTTGTGGACAGCATGCCTTATCATCTGAGAGCCATCATAAAGTCTCATGGTGGTTCAACTTGATATTAGCAACGCCCTCTCCCCTTCTTCATTTGAGAATGTAACAACTGCCCTCTTCAGGGCTACCACAAAATGATTGAATAAAAAAGTTATGGTTATGTACTGGCCTATTATTTATGACTAGTAGCGTATATAGCACTAGCAGGATGCAATTATCAATAAAATAATATTATATATGATATAATTTTTTATTGTCATAATATTACCAAAAAATAAAATTTTCTTTCTATACACCCCTGTTCACTAAAAACGCAGCCCCCCCCCAAATTTTTATCAAAAATTTATATAAATTTAATTTGTGCAATCTAAAATGTATTGAGAGATGATTTTATTAAATTGCAATGATCTTAACAATATTTTCCATTAATTTTGCATGTCTTGACATCATTACTCATGGCTAATAGACTTTCTTT
>JAYRBW010145966.1:0-14720 GCA_036023295.1 Invenusta paracnida | reverse complement strand
CATATATGTGAATTCTATCGACATATATGTGAATTCTATCGACATATATGTGAATTCTATCGACATATATGTGAATTCTATCGACATATATGTGAATTTAGCGACATACATGTGCATTTTATCGACATATTGAAGTGAATTTGGTATTGAACCCCTTCGGCTGCCATACACATATATCACATAGAAAATGCACCTTTTTTGTAGATAAGAACATTTGGACTAATATACAGTAAAATATAAAGCATCGTTTTCAAATGTAGAAATAGATAATGTAAAAAGCAAATATTCACAGATATTGTAGACGCATTTTGGATTATAATTGTGTATATAACTCAATATATAATGTAGATTTCATTCAACGTTGAATAATATACTATATTGTCAAAACTCGTGACGAGCTTAGGTAAAATACCATTTACAAATTAATTTTAATTTCAGAAGTATTTAAACGAGTTTAACTTTCATATTAAATGTAACTAATTTAACATACACATATATAAATTCATATTTCTTGGAATATACTATTTGAAAAAAACAAAAAAACATTGTCGTTATGCTTTCTTCAATAATTTAGAAGAAATATATAAAATGCATACAAGGAAATATAAATGATATAAATTGTACATATGCACAAATATGTAACATCTTGTGAATATTTTGAAAATCAGTTGAATTCAATATTTTTCATGCTCAACAAATTTATAAAAATATTTAAGGAAACGATTTTCCTACAAAATTAATATGGAAGATATAGATTTTGCTTTGTTGATATTTTTATGTAAAATTAAAAAATTGTCACCAACCAAATGTTTGCCCGCATTATTATTTTTACCCATATAATAAAAGTTTAGATGTATTTCAAAAACTTCACGCTTGTAATTATTTACATATGTTTAAATAAGTTGTGTATTTAAAATATATTTTTTTATAAAGCGATAAAAATATGTTCTAAAAATTGGAACACTAGCTAATAAAAAAACAATTTACACGAAGAAACAGCTTTAAAATGATAAATGATAAATTTTAAATATTTGCATCTACATATATTATACATATATATTAACAAACCTGGTTGAACAAATAATTCTCCAGTTGAATATCCAGTATATCACCGAGTTGACAGCTGCATTTAGAGATGTCAGTTGCTGAAAAAACATAAAATTACATCCAATTTAATTGTGAAGATTATGTTTAACCAACATATAAGTAATCGCAAAAAATGTGGTCATAGCCCATGTTCATCCATATTTGTGGATTCTAATATTAATTAAGCTAAACGGAAGCAATGACAAAACGAGGAATATGAAAGAAAGGATAATTACCATGATTTTAGTGGATATTGATTGATTGCTCGGGATAAGATCAAAAGTGCTCAAAAGATTGTACACCATGAAGGGAGACCAGCAGACTATAAAGGCTGAAAAATAATTAAAAAAACACATGAATTTGAATATATATGTTTTTATTATAATTTGTTATCTTTTCAGTAATTTATCGATATATAATTCATTATGCAATGCTTATTTCTCTGTCAGATATGTATATGCTATAGAAATAAATAAACAACTCTAGAACGGAAATTTTGTTTAAAATGTAGCACCACCGAGAACTCTTACTCGGGGCAAAAATGTATCTATTTAATATTTGTTAGATATCAAAGATTTCCTAAAACTCTGGATAGCTCGGTTATTCGAGCAGCTATTGACAAATGGCTTTCACTGCTAGAATTAGCAGAAAATTTTACGACTAAAGTCTCGACAATATCCCCATAAGATATGCTTGGATCAGGTAGTATTTCTGATTTGAAAATCCTCCTTATATCTCGCCTATACCTACATAAGCGCTGTTTCGAAGCAATCGATACTCCTGCATTGAGTTTCCAATAATAATGCGGTGTTGTACAACACAACAAACAATTGAAATCGTTTGGTGCCGTGTGTCTGCATTACGGAGATGGAAAATTTCCCTTCTAGTTGTTATTGATCCATTTCTATGGTATAAGCACATGCAGCAAGACTCAACATTCAATCTTAATGAGTCTACTTTATCATAGCCTTTCACTGCTTGTGAGGTCTACGACGCTTGCACAATAATTGTTTTCTTTATTGCGTCTATTAGCAACGTTGTGAAATATCCGAATAGTTTGGGCAAAGTTCAAAATAGTGTATAATTATAGTTTTTTTTATATTTTACTATCGATGGCACTTAATCACCCCGGGGTATGATTCTCATAGAAATCATTGTAGTGGGGGTCTTCTTTATTGTCAGTCGTATACAGATATGTCTGAAGAAAGGGGCGTATTTAAACGTTCTAAATTAGGTTTGGCCACTTTTATTTGGAAACTCTATTCATTTTGAATAGTTAGCCGATTAGTCTTATAATTCAGTTGGAGTGGTTGTACATGATTTTTTTCTACAACGGTACTTTCTCTAATGGTCAGCATTATTTAAAACATTGGATCTTGCTTGGTAAACTGTTTGACTTTTTCATTGCTCGTGAATTTTTTAATTTGTCAAAAATCAGCATTTATGTAATTTTTTGGTTTATTTGACACAGTTATACAACAAACTCTTTCTACAGTGTCTATAGTAAGAATGTCACTCACATAATTATTCTACTTCAATATACTGAAACCTTTGTAATTCAAAAGGGGATTAGTTTTATATATTCCAGCTGCTTTCGCTCATCCCCATCATTCATAATCATTCAATTTTAAATACAATTGTGTATAAAAGTAAATACAAATATGTTTTTTACAAAATGCAATTGTGAGGCAATATAGTTTCAGTTGTTAATCTACATATATCAATTACGATTATCTTGGAGTAAGCAGTAGACTTAAAGAAGATGTTATAAACAAATTCTATTAACTCTCATACTTTTACATATTATATTTTAATATATGTAATATAGTACATAATCATTCTAGAAAATATTAGATTTATAGGCATACATACATATATCATAGATCAATATATCTATATAATTAAAGAAATTATATTATATTTTACATTTTAATTATATGTTGATGGTTTTATTGTTTTAATGTTCAATAGGAGTATGTGCCTGCCATTATTAGACATTCTAGAGATGTTATCCTTTACTTTTAACTCAGGGAGAGGTAGCACAACACAGGACCAGCTTTGACCTTATTAGGCCTCACCAGTCGTATATTTCCGCCTCGAAACAACGATTTAACGACTACCACGCATGCACGCTAGATATTCGATCCTTGGTAAAAGTGAAATCAGTTAACAAATTGTTAAAGCACACTGCGACTTTCATACAATTTACTAAGTAGGGTCTACAACACCATTTCAACACAACAAAGAGCGGAATAAACCAATAGCTGCACGGTGTCTTAAAAAGTAGTTTACTTGATTCACGTCTAAAATTAAATGGTGGATCAATGGCCTAATTTACGGTGATCGTAAGGTTATTGGTTCAGGCTATCTACGCCTCATGATAATTAATACGTCGAAACCGGTCCCTCTCTCTCTCTCTCTGTTGTGTTAGAAGTGAATGGTAGCATGTCAAAATGTTTTAATATTGTCCGTAGTAATTATTTCTATATATAACTGTTATTTCTTATATCATTGAAATAATTTTTATCCATATAAGTGATAAGAAACACCACAGCTAATAGTAACGTCCATGATACTGTACTTCTATATTTTAAACTTGTTTATTCTGATACATTTAACTATGAAATATATATCTGTAAATGTATTCTTGAAACCTTTATCAATAAAAAGACGTACAAACTTATGAAATGTGTACATTGTATGTAATAAATTAACGAAAAAAGAGCAAGTGAATTATTTTGTTAAAGTCAATTTAATGAATACTCTTCTTTACTGCCATCTTGTTTTATTAATTTGAAAAAAATTGTATGTAACGTTTTTAAAACGAGTAAATTTATCCCTATAGAGTATAACTACATCGTGGCAAATATTTGTTCATTTTTTGTTTAAATCGGGCATTACACATGCACACAGAGAATACTTAATCAAAATTAAGCTCTGTCTGTTTAAAAATATCGGTAAAGTACAACGTTTATCCACCGGAAAATAATTTTAGGGTCAAAAAATGTAAAAAAGTACATTTATTTGAATGATACGGATAACGTGGGAGGCTGAAATGAAATAGAACAACCATGGTTTTGCCTTATATAATAGTAACTATAAAGAACAGTAATAATAGGTTTATTCAAATGTTTATCCCTAACACATCTTAAAAATTATAATTTATTAAAAGGTGTACAACATTAATATAATCATGCGATTTGCTTTTTATAACTCACAGATTTATTTAAATAAAAATTAGCATTTTACATTTCACAACAAAACAAACATTTTTTAACAAAACCATCAACTAAAATTTACTGCTGCGATGTAAAAGTAGAAAGTGAATGTTGCATTATTTCATTCTAATCTTTAAAATTATTCTTGGCAGATATATTGACATTCATTGATAGGAGATTTTAACATTTTTTAACATTTTTAAAAATTTACGACCTCTCTTGTAAACATTAATATTTTTTTAATTAATAAATTTTTATAATTAAAATTAAAATTTGCTTTTATACATGTACTATTAAATTTCATAAATTTATCTGCATATTTGTCAGTAGTTTAGTTTACTATATAAACTACGTAAATAACAGGTTTTTATTATTATATGTGTGTAGATTTTATGAAAATGATTGTTGACAGATACATCATCTCATTGATAAACGAAGCTAAAATATTTTGGAGGATTGTAAAAATAGTTAAACGTTTAAATAATTTCAGTTTTTGTATATCTGCGCAGTATTTGTTCTTGAATATCTATATAGGTATGTGTATTGCGGTATTCGAAATCCAAATGTGTACAGAAAGACGTTAACAAATTTTATACCGTAAGAAATAAAAATATCTGAAAGATTATAATTTTTATTACCAGTGACAATGGCGCATGTGAGCTTTATCGATTTTATCTTGGCCTGCGGAATGACGCCCGCATTGCTTACGAGAATGGTTACTTTCGCGCGCGGGTGACCAGCAAACCTCTGCTGCCGACCTTCATCTAGAGCTGCCGAATGGTGCGGCTGGAGTGTGCTCCTAAGCAGAGCTGTATTAGTGGTCGTCGCAGCCCCTCCCACCCTCACTGCTGACGACAAGACATACTGCTGGTGATGAGGCAGAGGGTGGGGGTGCTGGGGTTGGAGGCTCTGTTGTCGCCGCGCCACAGCGGCTTGATGATTGGTCCGCCAGATACGGATCACTATAGCGACGTGAGAGGCGGTAATGAGAACGGCGGGAATGATGAAGACGGTGAAGATGAGCAGGACCATGTAGATCTGACGATGGAGAATTATTTGCTTTTTATTAGTAGCAGAGATATATTGTTAAAAAAAGAAGATTTGATGTATTTATTATATTTATATAATTTTTGTGTGTGCTAATTATTTTATCTTATTTTATTTAAAATCAGTCTTCGTCGAAAGACAGCTCTACGTTATCAGTTTTGGCTTAAAAGTAAGCTGTCAGCTCTGTCCCGCCAAATAAGGGTTACCCATTTGGTCGACCGATGGAAAAGTCCAAAGTGTGATATAAAGTATATAGTTTTATAGGTCGATTATATAGGATTCATAGAATTTCGTGGGATACCACGTGTTCCAATACTGATTTTTTCATAATTGCATAAAAACACTTAGTAATGAAATGAGGTGTAACCGGCAACATTTTTATGGTTTCAAAATCAATAAAATGGATTTGACATTATAGTAATGTTCGAAACTCGATTGAATACACAATGATTAAATCATTATTCTCTATAATAAATGAAATAAAGCTATTTTAGTCCTTTTATTTTACATTTAAAAGTCAGTAAACAGTGGTATTTGCGTCATTACTATTATATAACTGTAATTATGTGCTTTATTAAGTTTAAAGCCATTTTTATTTCATTAAACGTAAATTTTACTATAATTTATGGTGGAAATTTAATTGAAATATAATTAAATGAACGTTTCCTCATAAGAAACAATTAATTTGATCTCAATAAACTTTTATGAATCTTTAAAATATGGTAAATGTACAAAAAAAAATATACTCTTAAACATGTATTAGTAAACTTTATGAAATATATGTTTTGTTTACACTGAATAAATTGTTTATAATATCAACTGATATCATTATTAATTCATTAATAAGTAAAACGTTTAATTTTGAAGCCATAAAAACGTTGCAACATGCCTTAAACTGAAAAATTTGACCTTTGCAATACACCCAGTGTCAATAAAATTAATGTATTTTACAAAATATCGGCATATGTTTCGCATATTTTTATTGAGGCAAAGGAGCCAATTATCTGTCTAGACTGTCACTATTTTTGGAAATATGTAGCATGCTGAATTTCTCCTGACAGTTAAAATGAAGGTTATCAAAGCTAAAAGCCAAAGCTGATCGTGTACAGCTGTCTTTATGTTATTAATATTATTTTAATAAAATTACTTACACGATTTCATCAATTTATATGCGACACAGTCACGATAATAATAATCTATATCATATATATGACAAGCGCACAAATTGTGTTATCTGGAAAATTCAATGCTATTATCCAATACAGCATGCTCTGCGTACAGAAATTCAATAAAATGTTAGGTATAGTTTATCGAAATATATTTTTCTGAAATACATTAATTCAAAATTTTATTAAATTTATTTGGTGTTTTCTTAAATGTTTGATTGAGATTCGGATAAACGAAATTTGAAATATATTAAACTTTTTTCTGAATTACTTTTCGAAAAGGTGTAGTCCATTGTTACTAATGTTGCAATAAAGCTCATTTATAATATGTAATTTGAAATCCTTTAACCATTTCTTTACGGCTTAGGATAGATAAATAAGAGAAAGAACACTTTTCATATTTCAATATTTCAGTTTGTTACCTTCCAGACATGCGGAGACCACTCGGTCCAACACTGCGTGCCGTACATGTTCTTCGTGAGTTCTACCTGAACCACCTCAGGGATGCTGACAATGAAGGCCCACAGCCAACCTAGTCCCGCCAGACAGAAGTTGTAGTAGGCTGTGATTGGTAGGAAGAAGTGATCAGCCAATGATAAAGGATTAAGGGAGAGTTAGTGGTATCTGTTTTTTTAATATGTAGAGAAAATAACAAGTATCTAAATACATAGATTGAATCTAGAGATTAAATAAATAGAAAATATAAAGAATTTAATATAATTAATTTGTTGATTGAGTGTAAATCAAAAGTTTTAATACATCTGTTACTAGTAATGAATACCTATTTGACATAGGTAGTTATTAGTTCATAAATTAGTTAAATTATTTACATATATTATAGATAAGTGTTTATGAAACATTCGTAATATTAGTATTAAATTAAGATATTATGTACTTATACAATTAAAGTATAGAGGCTTCATATTTTGAAGTACTTTAAAAAACAGCTGTTTATTGACATTTTATAAACACCACTTATCTATCCACCGTAATGTGTGATAGATATTACAGATGTACCTAATTGTAAATATAGGTCAAGAGTCGTATAGGACCAATTTTTTACAGTACAATTAATTCAGAAAGATACTGCTCGCAAATGGTTTACCCATTTGTTGCACAACTTAATGAAAATGAAACAAATAAAGCTTAGAACACATATATACCACTGGCTCCTCTGAGGAATTACTGGAACAAACTTTTGCTGATAGAATTATATCGGAAGAAATATAATATCATCCTCGTTGCCCCGACTTAACTCGCTTGGACTATTTTTTCTGAGGAACATGAAAATCGGTTGTTTATGAAGATAAGTCAAAATCAATTATTGACTTAAAAGCGGCTTCATCAACGTACTTTCAATCAATAAAACAAGACACATTATTCAAAGTGTTTCAAAACAAAGTTATAGGCGGGTTAAATTGGTTACTATAGCTAACTGTACATAACATGTAATAATTATATTCTTTTTTGTGGAAAAAACAGTTTTTTTCTACTGCAAAGCAACATTTTTAACACCCTGTATAATGCTAATATATCATTTCATTTACATGAACTGTTAGATATCCATAAAGCTCTTCATCCCCTTCTTGTTCTTATTTTTTAATAGGGAATGTTTTCGTTGTTTAGTTTTAGTATATATACATAGAATCGTACATAGGAACTTCGTGAAAAAGCAAACATTCGGTATTAAATATAATGGCATATTTTACAAAAAATGAAATTAAAATATAAGTGACGAATAGTTATCTACAAACTACAGACTGAAATGTATCTTATTTAACAGATAACAAGTAGCAGAAGTATTAGAAGGATTAATATACTTTATTATAATAACCCTTCAGTTACCCTCATATACATATACATATATACAAATTGTTATTAATAAGGCAATCTATTTCATATAGATATTGAATATTATGTATGCCGAAGATCTTTGTGTATATATGCTTTTTAGTAATATGCAACTGTTTCCGTAATATATTTGGCCTTTCTATTTGCAATTAATACGATAGTTAATTGTCTGCTTTAAACACAGTATCTCTTTACGATTTTTATCGGTTTTCCGAATTGAATTAGTAATACATGAAACTATTTCAGAAAATAATTTAAGTCAATAATAATTAAGCAAATGTTTGGTTGTATAAAACGATAATTTATAATTATAGTGACAATATTCTAAATTGTAAAATCATATTAAATTTACCAGTTTATACACGATATTTCAATGTTAATTAGTAGTACATTTAGTAAAATTACACATCTTTATTCCCAATTATTTAGAGGTATTTAGAAAATATAGAAAAATGAGCCGTGCCCTAATATAACTAAAAAAATGTATTTAACAAGACTTCACAAAACACTACAAACAATTTTTTTCGGTTGATTAAAACGTCGTTAGATGTTTGTAATGACGTCTATAAATGCTGTTCTTCTTTGACATTATTGAATTTAATAATCCCTAAATAAAGGGACTCTAAACAGTAAATATGCAATCGACTCATTACCTAAATTTCAATGTTATTTTATATATTCCAGCTATCTGCGTCAATGCTTTACAGTGAATAATAATTTCTTTTTGTTGTATTATCTACGAAATCAGTATTGTTAAGCTTCTAATTTGAATTTTGTTGTATAACAATTTAATCATTTTTATTGCAATTCAAATCTGTTGTACAGCAATGTCAAAACAATGTATATCATCAAAATGTAACCATATGGGAAGTATGAATTTAACAGTTTAAAATGAGTAACGGCGGTTGCACAACATCGTCAATCACTTTTCATATTGAATGTGCATCCTTCAAAATTTCCCTCGAAGTTTATATTGGCGTTGCAAGAATCCGGTTTTGTAATATTGATGCATTGTTTTGGGTTATTAATTTCCTGATGCACTAGTACTTTGTTACTGCCTCCAAAATGCAATCCCTCTGATAATTTTCTTTTTTCTCTATCTCAAATATAACGGTTAACACTTGCAGTGTTCTTATGTTCTGTTATGTGGCAAATATCTTCTGCCGATAAACTCCGTTCCTTAAATCCACCAAGTATATTTAGAAAGTCTAATAGAGACACTGAATTTTGCGTATCCATCGTAGAAATTTTATCTAAATTATTTCTAATAAACAGATTTTATTATTAATTAAAATCAATTAATAATTTGAATATTTGAAGCCAACAATAAAAATCATGTGTAGATTTTGTTATACAATATTTATCGCACGTAATATTGTATTCCATCTGTGATCTTTCCTATCAATAATTCAAACCATATAATATAATATTTTTTTTCATTGTTTAGGATTATTCTTTTTTTTTCAGTCAATAAAATCGGATTATACGACCGCAAAATGTTATAAATAACATCTAAACATACAACATTTAATAAATTATAAAAAAACATACAAACAAAAATTACGTAGTTCATTAGGTCACATAGGTAATCAAAAGGAACAATTTTGGAAGGAACGGCTGAAATTTAAGATTACATAGTTAATTAGGTATTCAAAATGAACAATTTTGGAAAGAATAGCTGAAATTTAAAATTACATAGTTAATTAGGTATTCAAAAGGAACAATTTTAGAGGAACAGCTGAAATTTAAGATTACATAGTTTATTAAATATTCAAAATGAATAATTTTGAAAAGAACGGCTGAAATTGAAAAATTACATAGTTAATTAGGTATTCAAAATGAACAATTTTGGACGAACGGCTGAAATTTAAAATTACATAGTTAATTAGGTATTCAAAATGAACAATTTTGGAGGAACGGCTGAAATTTTAAATTACATAGTTAATTAGGTATTCAAAATGAACAATTTTGGAAGGAACGGTTGAAATTTAATATAATTGGCCTTTCGGTTGTATTACTCATTTTGGAGAACACTTAAAGTAATTTGAGACGTCATGTGAAAGTGTTAGATTAATAATTTCGGCTTACAACTTGTCATCGTTCTTCTTTATTTTCTCGGGTGTTGACTCAGATTGAATACAATTCAATAAACAGGTTGATATTTTTTGTTTTTCATTGTTTCTTCTTTTGCGCACATATCTTTGAATACCCAGTGACGCTAGATATATTATCTTCATTCGACATATCTTCTTCTTTTAATTGACACACAACGGTAGATCTCACACAGAGGTTGGTGTATAAATGCAATAGATTTGCTAACAATGAGATCTTCTTCATAAAACCGCCAATAGTGTTATGACTCACCGTCCGATTACTTCAGTACCACCAAGTGTCCGATTCTGTTGTTCTTTTCAATGCCATTGAAAATAAACCTAATACGTTAGGGAGTATTTTAGACAGGTATAATGTCATTGATTTGACTGGACATTTCACAGAGCTCTCAGATACATACAACCGCGCTGTTTTTAGGCTAGTAAATTCTTTCGTTGTTAATGAGGCTTTGACATTTTTGGAAAGACTGTCATCCTTAATAAAAATGTACTCTCTGCCATTGGCATCTGCACCAAAACAAATAGAAGATACTGTCAAGTTTATCAATGTTTCTCAACCATGGAAACTAAAAAAATATGTCAAATTGAACCATGTTTCGAGTTGAAGCACCTCTGGGTTACTTTGATAAAAAACTTTCAGTTTTTCCATATCTGCTTGTTGTATTGCATCATATGATGTACTACCATCAGTACCATTTTCCTTGAGCCATTTACTCGTAATTTAAGTATTATATTAGATCTTGCAAACATATGGTCACTGGTAAATTAATTTTTCTATTGACCTAGTCAAGTCCAGATAAATATCTTTGTATTGATGCTCGTGTACAAATCAAACTACTTGGTGAGTATAAGTTTCCATCAATTGTTTTCAAGTTGTAAAACAAAAAGTAACAAAAAGTAACTTAATAATCGTTCAGGAAACATTCAAGAATTTGCTCAATATTGGTCGACAGATTTTTCTCGTAAAAAAGTTTAAAATTTATTCACATGAGATTTTGTTAGTTTAGCAGTCATCTTTGGAACACAATCTTTTTCTGCATCTTGCAATTCGTTTATAATTCTGCATCTAATACAGGTATTTCTTTATTGTCACATTGATTAATCTCGTTTTGAAAATCTTTACTTAATTCTGCAATATATCGCTGTCACTTTCAGATGTTATCAAATCTAATTCATTATCAACTAAACCCAACCTGTACCTAATTTGACCATCTGGGATGTTTTCAAAACACAATAAGGTTTCACAGGCAATAATTTATTATGAAATAATAATTCAAAATTTTAATTTTTAAATAAATGTATAGAACTTTATAATGATTATTGCATTAAAATTATTCAAAATCATTGGAATTGCACGAAAGCTTTCGTTTTCTAATTATCGATAATTGAATGCAATAGAAATACACCATAGCGTTTATAGCGACCTAGATTTAAAAATGAAGCAAATAATATGGTAAATTAGTATATTGTTCAGTTGGTTACTTCACAGTTTTAACTTTTTTTTAAATTTTGAATATAATGATGCAACGACCAATGTGTCGCAACTGTCTTTCAACCAGTACGTGTTGTGACAGGTGAATTATAATACGATTTGTTTTGTATAAGACAACTTTTGATAGCAAGACAAGTATCCTGTATCTCAGTATCTAAACTTTGTACATTGCACTCTTAGTGTTGAATCCGTTGGTAAATCTATTAACTGTAGAGGGGCTTCTTTGTTATCTAATGTAGGTAGAATGAGCTTCCACTAAATAGAACCCATGAATACTATTATATAATTTAGTGAATAAAATAGTAAAACATGTAATAACTGTTAAATTTAACGCGTTTAGTAATTATTAGTAAATAATTTGAGTATTAATTTAAATGAAATTATTAAATACGGTATTTGCAGTTTTGTAATATATATGTTGTGTCCTTTATAATCATTTATTTATAAATGAAATACTTACTTATGAATATTTGCAATTTTTTAATAAAAAACAATAGAAATATTTTCTAAATTTTATTGAATAATTTAGTGGAAGTTTTAGTACAGATTTAGATAAAATAGAATTCAAAATTATATTATTTATAAATCTGCCTTTTTGTAAAACACCATTTGTTCATTTAAAAATAAAAAATACATTTATCATCGCAGATATATTTATAGTTAATTGATTTGCTTAATTATGGTAACACTAATAAATATATCACTTACAAGTATACTTAAAAAAATGCATATAATGTCAAAGTTATGCATTAGCCAACTTCCGGACTACTTTTCATAAAACTTTGCCATTATATTCAATTTTTAAATATACTTGTTGTACTACTTATGTATACTGTCTTTTTATATTTATACTGAACACATAGCTAGTATATTATGTACTAGATTGATAATAATTAAAAGTAATGCATTTGCCAACTTCCAGATTGGTTTTCTTATTACTTTTAATTATTATCAATCTATTACATATATTAACCGTGTGTTCAGTAAAAAGACCTGCACTCGTAAACAACTGAAAACTGTAAATATTTCTGTTTGTTCTCACACATGATGACACATTTACTATTTACGTCTTCCTAAAAATACGGGAGAAATCCAATAAACAGTTCGTGGGGAAAAGGGCAAAATGAAATGTTTAAAATTAATGCAAAAAGCTAATACAATACTACAAGATAACAAAAAAAAAATCTTATAAAACTAGAAAATTTATGTAAATTTATATTAGTTATACAATGAAAATATCGGCTTTTTAAGGGTGCGACGAGTACTTACAAATAAATAAGTGAGAAGACAACTAACACAGCTTATCATCCTTTCAAAGATATAAGATTTGGTGTCACTTACGAATATTTCAAATTTGAATATTTTGCATGATTTACTAAGATTGAGGAAAAAGATTTGCACTTTATCAGAAACATGAATATTAAACGTTTTATGACTCGAAATGTTATGTCCCATCAACAAAATTTGATATAAAATATCTCTGCATAATATTGCCAACAAAATTAATATTTCTACTTTATTAATCAAAACTTCAATAATCAAATACATATTAAGTATAAAACATATTTTTTTATATAGTCGATATTAAGTAGTTAAAAGTAAGTTTATTATAATATATATTCCTTTTTTATAAAGTAACATTTCAAAAGGTATCTTATCGCGACAAATATTACAGTAGTGTAACATAAAATTATATTTTGAATGAAAATGAACTATGATAAATATTTTCAGAATGGATGGCTTTTATATGAGGCTTTATGTTTTCCTTAAAAAGGAGACTCCTTGCATGATGTGCATTAATAAGTCAGATATATGTTTGTATGTATACAAAACTTTAGCATTATTTCAAGGGAATGATTTAAGGAAGCATTTTGGTGTGCTTTTCATATTTATATCATCCCGCCAGACGCCAAGCGTAGCCCTCGATAGTAATGCATAATGAAAGTTGTACTACATATTATATACTAAAAGAACGTCGCATATATAATTTATACATATATTGATCATATTAAATATTATATGAACAGTATATATATATAAAACGTTATAGAATGTTGACAACGAACTTGAAGGAATAAATATCATAATATCTAGAGAGTTTGGAAAGTTTGCTATAATTTAAATATATATGGCATGCATATAATTTGGTACATACATATGGTATATATCGGCACTTTTTAATATGAACATATGTTGAGGTTCATGAATAATTAAATTTACAATTATTTAAAGAAGTGTCAATACAAATGTCAAAATTTAGATGTATACATAAATAATAAATATTTTTAATATTATTATTAAATAACTATTATTATTAATAATATGTGTAAATGGTATTATCTTTAATTAATTGTTATTTTAAATGAAAAGAATTACACATTTGTAATACATAACTAGATTTCGTATTTTATAAATTGTTTAATATCAGGGACATATTATTTACAAAAAGATTTTTCTGCCTAATATGCATATATGTGATATACTCACTTGTTATTAGATTTTAATTAATTAGTCACATCACAATCATTTGTTAAGTAAGAAAACATTAGCAAAATAAATAGGCTTTTTATAAAAAAAATTATAGTAGTAGGGGAGTTAGACTGCGGAGCCACCCCCCCCCCCCGCCACGCGTTTCGAGAACAAAGACTCCCCCCCCCTGGCAATAAGACACAATGGCAACAAAATTTTGCGCCAAATTCAAATTTAAAAGTGCGCGGGATTGTGTGGCGCCAAATTCAAATTATTAATT
>JAYRBW010145955.1:0-14722 GCA_036023295.1 Invenusta paracnida | reverse complement strand
AGACAGCCTCGTCAGGGGTATATCTGACAAAGGTAACATCTATTTCGCAGCTCCGGCTTATATCTGTTTTTCATAATATTATATATAATAAGTATAGGTGCTGGGGGGGGGGGGCTTATATTATGTGGGTCATACAAAAACAAAACATTTTCGAGACTCAAAGTTGGGAGTGGGAACTTATGCGCGTAGAAATACGGTAATCTAATTTCATCGTCCTCCTCTACATTCAGGTCGAACGGGAACGGGGCGCCCTCCTTGTAAGCACAATCCGACAGCTGAATATGGAATACGCGAAGCGGCATAACCTGGGCAGCAGCAGTACAAGCAATATCGGCGGGGGTGGTAGTGGAGGAGGTGTTGGCGGAGTAGGCACGGGTGCCGGGAGTACACAGCCACTCTCCTGTCATCGAGTTAAGGTTACCTTCCGTGATGAGCCGGGCGAGGGTAGTGGGGTTGCTAGGAGCTTCTTCACCGCATTCGCTGAGGCCGTCCTCTCCGGAGATAGATTGCCAAATCTCGAGGGTCTTCAGTCCCAGTCTTGTAAGTTAAAAAATTATGAAAAAGCTTTAAATTGGAAGTAATTCTATAAATTAATATAAATTGGTCCAAAATTCTAACTTCTTTGTTATGTAGCTCCAAAATAATGATTGGTTGATTTGAAAGAGTTAACGAACTGTATACGATCATCTTATTTTCAAATTGGCTTTAAAGAAATTTAGAAGATTTTCTAAGCGATTTGAAGCAGTTTATCGAGAGAATGACTTTAATGATATTTATTCTAAATGCTATCATTTTTGTTTATTTCAAGGTCATTTTAAGATACATAACTTCATTATTTTCTTGTTTGTTTTAGAAACCGTTATAATTCTAGAAAGTTCTAGATTTTGACCAAAACTATGAATTACTTTTTGCATTAATGATTATTTATATAATTTATTAAATTTATATAATATTATTATTCTAATTATTCTAATATACATTTAATTTATCTTATCGCCTTAAATTAAAACCAGGACTTATATTTTGCGGTGTTCAACAACTCTTTTATAATCAATATTCTTATATTATTAATAATATGCGTTAATGGTCCTGCTCTCACATGACAGGCGAAGAAGTCTAGTGAGCTGGTTTCCTGCGATTAATCCGAAACCGATTAAACCAAATCCGAATACAATTGGCTTAACCTGTGATTTAATGTTATTTAATTGCTATTATTATTACATTAATTACACATTACACATTAATTACATAATTACACATTATTAATTACTAATTGATTATATTTTACTTGGATGTGCCCAGCTGAAAAGAGCTAATAAGTTCGAAACAGCTATTCTGTGACTTGATTTCAATTTAATTTGTTAATTTATATTTTAGTAGTCTGGTAACCTAAAGTTGTCAGTCGATTGTTTAAATTTTTTTTTTGTATTTGAAGATGTTTAAGATGTGGAAGATATCACTTTTATAAATAAATTAATGTTTTTTAGAATAATAAATACAGAGTAGAACAACTGTGTTCTTAGGGCATTATTATGTACTCTATTTTTGCTTTATACATTCTCTTACCACACTCTGTGATCAGACCAACGGTTTCCCCAAATGACCCGAAACCGACGCAGCCTCTCTGACAATCTTCACTCGAGTGGCGCTACTGGTAGCTCCATCACGACAGCCAGTAGCACCTCCCTTAGCAATCGCAGTTCCCTGGCAACGGCGGCGGCAGCAGCAGCAGCAGCAGTCGCTACAAGCGGGGGTGGTACTTCCCTATTGCAGACATTAAGTCAGCGTCACGGGGGAGTAGGTTCAGCGGGGGGTGGAGGCAATTGGCGCCGTTCCACGGGTCTGTCAGCGAGTGCTCAGCCCTTCTATCCCAGCCAACTGCCCTCCATCTATGCGGCCCATGGTCTTGCAGAACTTAGCTCTGGTAAGTCACTTTCATTGAAACATTACAAATATTAGAAACGAAACCGTGAGTAGACTAGAAAATGTATGTTCTTCGTCGTTAACAGGCAGACATAAATAAATAAATAATCATTTTATCGAATCAGAAGCCAGATTTAGGCTGAAGAATCATGACACAATATGTGTTAATAGTTGCAGTTTTTCTGTTTACTTAATTGAAAAATGTATACCCTTAGCTGTCGAAAAAATAAACATTTTAGTTAAATGATATCATAAACTATGCATTTATTTAGTTGTATGTTTGTCTCATTTTGCTAGTAATACACACTAGTCCATAAATAGTTTCGAAATTTCTTTACGAACCATTTTCGTTTCGTGTGATACTCATTGTCTTGACACAACTTCTGTTATATTTCTATGGCATTTTTGTTTAAATAAAAATAAATTCTGTCTAATACGAGATACTATTTAGTATAATATAGTCGTAAATTAAAGATATAGCCCGCCTACACTACTACTACTAGTCTACATAATATCTTGATTTTCCTGGATGGATAATTTGTAGATCATAATAAAATACTCTACCGAATTTTTAAACACGCACTATGCGTAAATTAGCAAAGTTTATAAAAGTAATAAGATGAAAAGTATTTTGTAGATTTAGTTTTCATACCATTAATCAATAATAAATTCTGAAACTTGTTTGTTTTTACTATAAGAAGGTTCAAAGGCTTGAAACTATTGTTTGTATATTTTTTATAATTAAGTAATTCAATTAGTATTATTTATAATATTTTTGTAATTTTAAATAAATTTGTTATTTCTTATTATTTACCAATTTCAAATATAACATTGTATACTTTATTTCAATATTTAAATATACTTGCTTTTGTTTATTTAGATTAATATTTCACACTATTTAATTAATAATATGATAGATATAATGGTAAAATATATAAAATAATCTTGGCCTAAACATTACTATTTAAAATCGTTTAGAGTGTTATATTACTCCATCAGCATGTTATGATGTTATTTAGCAATGATGTTTAGCTTACAATTCTTTTTTATCTGATTTTTTCTAACTTTAAATAAATATCTTTTACATTTTTAGTTTCCGTTTGATAATTCGAATTTAACTCAAAATGACAGTTACTAATTCTGATTAACCATTTCCTCTACAAATTCCTAAAAATAGAGAACCTCCATTAAAACAAAATTTATTTATAATTAATAAATGACTAATATGATAAGCACTTTTAATATAAGTTTCATTTCAACGTAACTATAGTGTTGTTAATTCCGACACGCTAATGACGTTTTATAATTAACATTTACGCCTTCACTTTGTGAATAATTATCTCAAATAAAACACTATATTATAAGGTCTAATTGATCATTAATAGTACTCTGATTGCAAAACTTTTACTCTGCTGTCTATAAAATAATTTCAGTCAATTATTTATTATTATCTAACTGCAATTAATCGTAATATTGGGTATCATTTACCGACTATACTTTATGTTATTCATTCACTATAAATGAATTCTATTCAATATTCTTGTTTTTTAGATAGTTTTTGGCAAGCATTTTTGACAGCATTATCTCAAAAAATATTTTTACGCCTATTACGAATTTCCCATAGTGATTAACTAGCTAAATATTATTTGGGTTTTTTAATGTACCTTTGTATTGTTGAAAAATATATAAACAAAACTATCGTTTGAATAGTAATAGAATAACACCCATAATAACTCAGTATATCAATAAATAATATAATTACTCGATTAAACAAAACACATACCTACAACAAAATATGACTGAGATTTTAAACTAGAAAGTGACTAACAATAATAACTAATGTATAACGATACTACTGCCAAAAAAAGAGGTTTCTTATTCTAATTTTCCGACTATTTCACACTAATTAATCTGTGAAATTATTATTTATCGTATACATATGGAAAAGGTAAAATGCTTTAATAAAATGAAATATAATTATTACACATTTCCATCCTTACTTTTCAAAACTATATCCAGTTACAAAGGTTTACCCAGTGGAACGTATTTATTTCACCAAAACGATATTGTATCTATTAATACTTGCCTATTTAATTAGAAAAATACATTTTAAATTAATTAAAAAATAACAATATCAACAAACACTTCCTCATTAAAATTTAGTCTACGATTTATGCAGCTTATAAAGTTTATCCTTTAATTATTTTATTCGTTTATCTACTATTAAACTATATAACTTAGAATATTTGATATTCCCCGTACTTTCTCACATGCCAATGTAGCAGCAAATACAATTGAGTGCAATTTATTATTTAATAAAATAGCGATAAAATTCATCATCATTTGGCCAGTAATTAATTAATAATGTGTCAGCCACACGTGCTGTGGTAATATACTTTTTATTAAACACCACCTAATGTATTTAACACTATTATATATAACCAGGCCCGGCCGTAAAAGCATTGCCATCTACGTATAATTTTAAGATAATTACGTAAACTAATGGTATATGTAACTACACCTTACTAAATTTAGTAAAATCGGTGGGAAGATCATAATTATGTATTAGACATAGTATTTTTGATATTAGATTATGTTAATTTTTAAAGTTTGCTTTGTGTTACGCTACTGTCAATTTTTTCGAGATTACATGAATGAGGAAGAGGGAATTCAGTAAATGTTTTTATATATCGGTTAGGATTCTAGTTAGATAGTCGTGTGTTACTTCCATCTGACATGCATCATCCACCCCTCTAGCAGCTGCTACACTGAATCACCAGCAGTCTTCAACAGGAGCAGCCCCGACAGCATCTGCTGGTCCTCCCACTACGGCATCTTCCTCCGCGTCGGCAGTTGGGGGTCTACCTTCTATACCAGGTGGTAGTTCTGGCCCGGGAGCCGGCTACTGGGCTCAGAAGCGTCAGATGGGCGACCGTCTCTATCAGATGGTTCATCGACATACGAGTTCCGAGGCTCGGGCGGCCAAGGTGACAGGGATGCTCATGGAGCTCTCCACTACGGACCAAATCATGCTATTATCCAATGAAGAGGCTCTACGTCATCGGGTGGACGAAGCCCGGAGGCTTATTGATGATCAAGAGAGGTGGGTGCGGTTTTCACCGGCTGACGTTGATTATTACTAGCTATGGTTTAAAAAACAAAGGACACGCCTAAATCATGTTTCATACCTGTAATTTCTCTACTAGTCTAAATTTTAATTTCGGGTAGTACTTTTACACATTTAGCGGTACATTATGACTTTAAACTGTATCTATCCAATCCTAAGTATTGTATTTTTGCTACATGTAGTTATTAAAATTATTATTAGCCAAAATATGGCAAAAAGAGTGTTAATATTAACATAATAAAAATTGAATTTAGCGTTAAATGTTACAATTAAATAAGTACATTACAATAAACAATATTAAATTAAATAGTTCTATGCTACCTTAGTTAACTCAAATCAGACACTATTTTTTAAAGGAATTAATACATTTTGACCCTATTTCAATTATTTTGTGATAATATGAGTTAGCACACCTTTTATCGTTTTTGGTTCAATAATATTTCAATTTTTTGTTGAATACTTGTTACAATCATGTTGCAGTATAATTTCGTCTATACCAAGCTCGATATAACCTAAAAATATTCAGATCCTACGAAAATACTTATTTGTTTCTATTATATTAACCTCGCATATAGCAAACGGATATAACGAACAAGTTTTGTGGTTTCAAGAATAAATTCACCATGTTTATAATATCGAGATAAAAATTTAAATATTTATTTTACATTAATTAATCATAGCCTTTAGTAATAGCATCTGGACAGGACAAAACAGGACAGTACTTTCCGCTCTGTAAAAGTTGAGGCTGTTCATACTATTTAATGAATATTACACTGTTCTGCCTATTATTTAGAAGTCCATAAGTAATTTAAACCCAATGCAGGAGTACGATTGGTTCGAATACGTCTACTTAACAACTCTGCATAACTTTGTATAGGCGAGATATAACAAGAATGTCCAAATAAAATACTAACCCAAATAAATAATACCCCCCATACTACTACAAGAGACTAAGTGAACATTTTCTGGAGATTCTATCGGGCAAATCCGTTTTTTGATAGCTGCCTAGATACTTGAGCTATTAAAAAAATCTGCAAAACAGAGCTATGTAAAATTGAAGCTCGTAGCAACTGTTTATTATTTTTATCATCTAAGGAACATTATGCAATATATTTCGAAAATTTCATGAAAATCTAATAATGTTTAAGGGGTGTTTTTGGGTTTGAAGACGAAAAAGCTCAAAGCACTGTGTTTATAATTTTTATCATTAAAGAAAATATTATTTTTGAAAATTTCATAAAAATTGATAAATCATTAAGGAGTGTTATTTAATTTGAAGAATGAAAAAGAGTTATAGAATTTTTTTTTTTCATTTTAATATCTTGTATTCTGTAATGGCTATAAGCATGAATGTTGAGTAGTTTTTATGTAGCTGTTACGTAAATGTCTAGCTAATCTTGTGATATCTTATAATACCTACAGGTATGTATGTAGGTTGCTCGATCGCATGAGTTATCAACCTACTGCGTAAGTTTAAATAATGATTGAAGAAACTAAAAAGTAATAGTACCACTATTTTTTGTAGAATACTTTATCATGTTACTGTATTGAATTATATAGTCTTATGCCTCTCATATTTTATTGGTTTAAACTTAAAGCCTAATAATAGACCAATAAAATTACACTAAGCTCTAGATGGTTAATGTGTGCATTTGATACAATTCCATGACGATAAAGCTTTTGCAAAATAATCTTTAACAAGTTAATATCGACGGATATTTTTGTACATTAAAGTCTTAAAAAATAAATTTTATATCAATAATAATATGCTAACAGCTCAATGAACCTAACTCTCCCACTCCTTTACAGTCGCGAGGCAGCCGCAGGTGGCGTTGTCTTTAATTCCCTGGAAGCAGCAGCCGCTTCCACTGGTGCTCGTCTACTTGACAGCATCCTGAGCAGTGCCGAGTCCTCCACTCCCCCACCTTCCCTTCCTGCTGCGGCTTCCATTGCCTCAACAGCAACAACACAACAGGCAGTCGCTTCTGCCGTCACCAGCACAGCCACTGCGCCTGTCTCTTTCACAGCCGCTCTCGAGTCAGCGCTCATGGACGAGGCGGCTATTCGTGTCATGACGACCTCCCTGTTGGGTCCACCGCCTCCTGGTGGGTCCAGTACCGCCAGCGTCTCTACAATGCCGCCCCTTGAGGCGGAAAATGTCCCCCTTTTCTGGCAACCGGGTCTTCTTGGGTTTTACTCACCAAGAGCGGTCTTCCTCAAGGACACCGCCAAGGAGACGGCCAGGAATGGCGCATACCGGTTAGATAGATCTTCTACATGGTGTAACATTTTTATTTTTGTCGCAAATAGTTTCAACAATATTTTTTATAATATTATTAAACTAATATCATCCTCGTATGTCTTCGAGTACATGTCTTCAAGGAAACCACTTTTAAGAAGGTTATCTTGACAAACAAATAAACCTCATGCCGTCTCTTATTGGAGTCCTTATAGTATTCATGGATGCAAAGGTATTGTACAATTGTAATTTCCTATTTAATTCGACTTCCGCGCTGATTAAATTTTCTTGTTTTCTACGTTATACGAGTAAGATTCCATCCACTACATTAGTATCCTGTGTATTTTTTTCTTTAGTATCGTTATATTATGATTTTACTAATTATCGCGTTTTTTAAAAGTCAAATAGCTCTTATGATATTATATTGATTTTACTTTAGATTATATTACTGCTGTTGTTCTTGTTGTATGCTGGTTATATCATGTCAGCAGATGTGGGTCCTCTCCGCATACGCTATCACACTCTCCGGTTCATACGGAGAGGACTAGTCCCCAATTCAAAAATCGAGTTATTTTCTAAGATATAATGTAGGAAATTATAATATAGCTGGTAAATTTAAGTATTCATAATCATATTATATTAAGTAATTATTTCATATTTTCCAATTTTGTAATATTTATGAACGCCGAATGCCATTATTTAAAGATATACATTCAAAATAAGTTTATTTCATACTAATAAAAAATAAAATATAACATGACCTTGACTGTGGATTCTCTGCAGTATTATGACGCTAAAAACCTAGGTTAAATCAAGATTTTGATTAAAAATTAAGTTATTTGACTTTAATATCGGGTGTTTTATAAAATTATTGAGCTCCATTATGAATTTAATTTTTCGCGTTTAACTGTAAGTTTAGTTAAGTTCTATTGCAACTAGGTTTCACTGCTCTTTAATCTTACTTTAAAAGGTTTGCAAACAGATTTTATTTTATTAAAAAGTTAAAGTAAATTTGAGAGTTAGATTCTGTTTTAGGCAACAACCATTTTGTACCTTCAACCGTACCGATGTTTAGATAGTTTCAGAATGCCATGTTGCAAGCCTGTATAGTTGGATTTGCAGTTAAAATTAGTACATTTAAACTTAGTTAATCAGTTGCACAGTTGGCTCGTATTTTATTAAATTATTGTTCTTGTTTAAATGGCTAAACTTTATTTCCATATTGTGACTAGTCCAACTTTAAAGCCTGCTTTTAAACACGAACCACTGTATTGTTATTTTAGATTATGCTAGTTTAATATCTTTATTTTCTTTCTGTAATAAATAATATATTGGTGTTAGATTTTAGGCATATTAGAAGTTAAATATATAATATTTTTTGCAGTTTATATATTTTACCATTTAATAGAATGTAACATTATTCAACATTCTTCATTTAGAGCCTTTTATTAAAATATATAACTATTCAGCCATAACTATGTAAAATATGCTGTTACACTAATTTAGAACTTACACTGCATAGCATAGCTTTAACATATTTAGGTACATTCAAAAAGCATAAAATTAACATATTCAAACATATTCAAACATACAAACCAACAGCTACTATTGAATGATTTTTATTTCATGTATTATCAAAATGATCACATCATAATATAGACAAAATTAATAATTATAATCAATTATTTTATTTTTTATAATTTCGTAACATAAAATATATATAACTTCCCATACGTTTATAAGATATTTGTTAGTGTAAAACTTGTAACTATACAATGCACATTAAAATAGTCGAGTGTATCTGATATCTGATACAAATGTGAAATTTTGGCCTGATAATATACACACCCTGGCCTAGTGAGTGTATATAATTTGTGCCAGAATATATTATATTCTGGCACTTGTAGGTATATAACACTTCCCCTTAAAATATCAGAAAATATTTTAAATTTAACCAATTGGAAAATTTTAAAATCTTCTTCACATTAAAAAATATTTTAATATTATGATATATCAACTAGATGTAATTTATCGCAACATATTATGTAGACAAGGAACTCTTGTACTAAATAATGATTTTTAATGTTCTGTAAATGAATATTTATTACAAAATTTGTCTTTTTTTATTTGCGTACATTTTGTTGCTCATTTCTGTGGTTTGAATTAATATTATTTCCTCTACTGGGCGCTGTAGGAACGTGGGTCGCATCCTTGGCCTCTGTCTTCTGATGAACGAGACTTGTCCGCTGACCCTGTGTCGTCACGTACTCAAGTACATCCTAGGCCGGCCCATCCACTGGCACGACCTGGCCTTCTTCGATCCGACGATGTATGAGGGTCTTCGACAACTTCTAGCTTGCACCCTGGCTGAGGACGGTGGGGTGGCTGAGTTAGCAGACTATCAGCTCACGTTTGTATTGGAGCGCGGGGTAGAAGAGGGAGGTGGTGGGGGACTTATAGGCGGCACCAGGAAGCCTGTCCCGCTTATTGAGGATGGAGAGAACATTGAGGTCAGTCCGGAGACTGTTTTTGAGTATGTTAAGCGCTACTCGGAGTACCGACTTATCGAGGTAGTCAAGGAACCGCTGGAAGTGAGTTTTGTTCATATTAACACACTATTCAACAATAATTCATAAAAGATTACTGTCAGTACTGAGTAGTGATAAAAGTAACTTTTGAGTAATTTTTTATGTAGACCAATTAGTTATATATTGACAGTGCTGATAAACAGAAAAATTTCAGTAGTACTACTACACTTTAACTTCGAATAGTGAGCAAGTGAATCTGTAAATCTGATTAAATTAAGTATTCGTGACTATAAATTTATTTTTCATAGGAATTTGAATATTAATAACATTTTGTAACACAAAAGGTATTGATAGAACACAATAGTCTAGTTAGAGTCACTGCTATATTATGTATAATGTGTCAAAAAAGTAACATTTTCATTATTTTTGATACCGGTAGTGTGTGTATAATATCAAGTTTGTGTATTTTTTAGCTTTTATGTTTTTATCGAATTATGAAGCCATTACTTAAAGTTAAACGAATATGTTTTATCACCCATATCAGCAAATGCGCAAAGGTGTCTTCGACGTGATACCCAGGCACTGTCTGGACGGTTTGACTGCAGAGGACCTACGCCTTCTCCTTAACGGTGCTGGTGACATTGATGTGGACGTTCTGACGAGCTACACAACCTTTCACGACGAGAGCGGATCAGGTGCAGCGGGGAGTGACCGAGTGGCCAGGTTCAAACGCTGGTTCTGGCACACAATTCGTGCCATGAATCATCGTCAACGGCAGGATCTGGTGAGCAAACCACCTATGCACACTATTTATTTACATGAAGAAATTATTGGAATTTGTATTTTCAATTTAAATCGTACATTATGTTATAATAATAATATGTTGTAACAGTATCTGAGTCATAAAAGTATTAATAAACTAATATTAGGTTAAATTATTTCGCTAAAATATGGAATTAATTATGTTCTTTTGAACTTTTTATATAACATAAACGGTAAAAATATACATTTTCTTGCCCAACAATTTTATAACTAATATTTTATGCGGTGGTTTAGATTGATGCAGTTTAATATATTTATGATGACCTGTTTTAATTTAAACAATAATAAGATAACTCGAATCTGTCAAGGAATGTGTGATATTTTTATGTTATGCTGTGCTGTGTGACGATAATAAGATTAATATACAAATTTAGTATTAAAGCACCTGTCCACACTTATATTAATTAATAGATATCCTGGATTTCTTTCCTCCCCTATAGCTCTACTTCTGGACATCTAGTCCAGCGCTACCTGCAAGTGAACAAGGCTTCCAGCCAATGCCGACTATAACAATCCGCCCTGCCGATGACTGTCATCTACCCACGGCCAACACCTGCATCTCCCGGCTCTACATCCCTCTCTATTCCTCGAAACAGATTCTCAAGGACAAACTTCTGCAGGCCATCCAGACCAAGGGCTTCGGCTTTGTCTGATTCATTCAGTGTCTCTAGTCCACTCCTCCTCTCAAATAGCCAACTAAAAGCATTGTAAAGATGTCAACTTGCACTCGCCCAAACACTATTGCTAAGCTAACCTATTCATACTTATGTAGATATTTTAGCCGCAGTGTTAATTAACGCCTATTTCATGTGTTCGTCTAAGCGCTGTGTTTGTTTTGATATATTACTATTAATACTAAAGTGTTTCCATTTTTCACAGAACCCTGAGTGAGTTATTGCACAAATCATGTCCTTACCTCCCCTCGCCTCCCGTCTTTTTTTTGTAGCCATTGTGCAACTTTCATGTACATTGTCATCTCCTTCACCTACCTTCGCATCTCCTACAATTTTTCCCAATATGACGATTAACATTTTGTGTGTCCCAGTTTTACTAAAAAATTAACGCGCACATATACTATTCTTGTTGATAACGAGAATGTCTATATTATATTATTCTTAATTACCATGTTAATTGTTATAGCAATCAGTGTGTACAAGTTGGTGGTATTTAATATGTTATATACCAATTATATATTATGTATGTATGATGTAATTTGGTTATGTTTGTGCATGTTGCTGATGCACATCCAAGTATACCAATTTCTAGCCAACATGTTATATCTTTAATATTCTGATGTTCTTGTACTGTATGCATCTTCTTACCTTTGAAACTGTGTATGAATATTTGAGTCTCTGAAGTCATTCATTTACCTTGCCAATAGTATTTAATTTAGTATGTCTGAACTGTTTAAAAAAAACCCGGCCGCCCCCCTCCCCCATGCTCTGTGAATGAATTACAAGACTCTGGCTGACTGGTTATTCTTCAAGTGACTGCCTAGTAAATTGTACTCGAGTGACCAATAAATTTGAAATTATTACTAATGATTTATTTAGTTTTTATATATTATTGTACATAATAAAACGGTGTTGTTTTGGCTAATGAATTTCCTAAATACAACTGCACTTCAAGTGTAATTATAAAACCAAAATAGTCAATAAATATTTAATTTATTATTAATAACGCAATGTGTTTCGCTGCAACCAACAGCCTCATCAGGCAAACAGAATTTGTAAGACTACATTAATGTATTTATACTAGATAATATACAAGAAACTGAACATTATATAAATGAAGATCCGAAATTAATTATACAGTTTTAGAACTTAAGAAGAGTCAGAATTAAATAAATTACGATTAAGACGAGGGTTATAACTTTTATATTTTAAAACTAATTAATTTCTGGTTATTATTTATTTGTATATGTTTAGTTTCTTATATAGTATCTTGTATAAATACATTAATGTTGTCTCACAAATTCTGTTTGCCTGATGATGCTGTTGGTTGCAGCGAAATATGTTGCGCTAATAATAAATATTATTTTTATTGACTATATTTTGCTTTTGTAGTTCCACTGTCTACCCAGTTACGTGTAATTTAGTGCAGGAAAATACTTTATTGTGTGTATATTGTCGCACCTAAAATTGTGTTACATTTTAAGATATTTAAGTCTAACTTAAATTATACAAATACGCAAAGAATGGTATTGTTATTAATGAGGCTTGATTTTACACAAATAATTTTACTCTGAAAACACTAATTAGATATACTAATTGATATACAATAGTATAATAAAAATCAACTTTCATAATAGGTGTGCTGTAATATGCATATTTTAAAAATTATGATCTTAACTTTTACTAAACAAGTCTTATTACGAGGGTAATATTATTTATGAAGGAAAACGTTTACTGGTAAGCATTCTTAGAATACATGTGTCCACTTTTATAAATATGCAGAATAATACTGAAAATATGAATCAAAAGTACAGTTGACAACTATGTATTAGCGACTATAAATACTTAATCCTTTTAATACTTTGGCTAATGCATTTCTAACAAAAATAACTTACTTTCTAAACACAATTTTCAAATTTAATATTTCTCAAAATGTCGATGACAGTAATATTTTGAACACATATTAGTCAATATGCTTTTACAGTTTGATCGATTGAAGCTTATAAAGTGGTAATATAATTTTATCATATAGGTGTTAAGAAAAAAGTAATTTAACCATTTTTTATATAGTGGATATTAATATGTACTTCATAAATAAAGTCTGTCATTATTTATTATACTTTAAAAAAATTTATAGGATTCTGTGTTGCAAAAAAATTAGATGTAAGAAAAAGTTATATTGCAATTTTAAATATACACCGATGAAATACGAAGGGTAATAAAACAATTCTCTTTCGAAAAATATAGTTTAATTAACGAAATAGTAGATAGAAAAACAAAGTATGCTTATCATTGATGCAATACGCAAGGTGTTCAGTTAACCAGTTTTTCAATTGATATAAGCCTGAAAAAGTCTCCATTGAACAAAATTGTATCGCGTCTATCTAATAAGGCTTGTTGTGTAACCCATAGAAACACAGCATCTTTGATGTTGTTTATCGGTGTATACACCCCGCATCCTATTTGAAAGTGTATATGAAACTACAATTAACAAAGGTTGCCGTCGTTTGAACTCTGGCGTAAATATTTTATAATAATCTATTGCTTGTATTTCTATCCCCTTATTTCTATGCTTTTTAAGCCGCTCTAGTGTGTAGTAAATATCTAAGAGTTAGATAATTTTATATGGTTTTATGATGATTTACATCATTTTGTGATAAATACGATTATCTGTAATAACTTGTGTAACAGAATGGTAAATAGGATCGTATTGACCAGTAATTATTAACATTTTCATTGATTTTTGTACAGAATAATTTGATAACTTTTTTATATTAATGTAAGTAGTATGGTATGCGCTTCTGGATCACCACCCCTTCCCCCCCCTCTCTCATCCAATCACAATCGAGTAAACATTCAACCAATGATAATGCAGGAAGAGTGTAAAAGGAGCGGAAAGTCTGTTACAATTCATTCTATTTCTTACTAGATACAAGGATGGTCGTCTATCATCACTCTCTACTCTCCTCGAAATCTCAATTCATTATCGAGCCACAGCATCTACCAGTGATGCCAACTATTACAGTGGGACCCTATCGCCTTGCCAAGATAGGGGAGCGGAACATTCATATGATCAACTTAACTACGACTGAAAAAGGCGCCTCTCTACTTTTCAAATCACCAGTCTTCACAAATTTCACGGGCCCGCTAATCGGGTTCCCTATGGTCATGGATGAGTCGGTTATACATTTGATTAAACGTCTATATTTTAATTAAATTTATTTCATTTCACGAGTATCAGTAACATAAAATTTTAACCAGGTTGTTTCAGCTATTATCGCCGTTTCTAGATGAGAAATTTAACATTTTATAATTTCAATTTTTATTGTTATTTTAAATAATATCTATGTTATCAAATTATATTGCAGTGAAAAAATGCAATGTATGATATTTATATCTATGAAATCTA
>JAYRBW010145944.1:0-14722 GCA_036023295.1 Invenusta paracnida | reverse complement strand
ATTATTAATTTTAAAAACTAGTTATGTTATAATACACATAGATAATGTATGTACAAACAAAATTTAGTTCTTTACGTAACAATGTGATAAAAAGCTCTTTTTAGAAAAATGCCCATATGTACAGTTATCGACACATGTGCATTTTATCGACATATTTAAGCGAATTTCGTTTTGAACCCCTTCGGCTGCCATAATGCAGAAGTAACAGTTAACCTAACTGCCAGTTAAGTTGGGAGTTAACTGCCAACTTACTTTGGTGGGCAGAATTAAAAATTAATTTAACTAGCAGCTACATTTTATAATGCGTAATTTAACTGCCAACAGTTGGGGTTAAATTGTATGTAGCCAATAGAAAATGTGAGACTGCTATAAGTATGTATATCCCAATATTATTGTAATTTTTATCGGTTTGATTTTTACTAAATTTTGATATGGATGTGATTGATATAATTATTTATGTAATATTAAATGATAGATTTCCTTCAATTCGATTATTAAGATATCGCATTAATCCTTTGAATTTTACTCCGATAACGAATTTTTTACATGGCTTAGACTCCAGAAAGAAAGATTCCTTTATAATATTGTGGGACACAATTTTTCCGTATATTGAAAACACAACAGATAAAAGCTATTCACTTTTATCAATACATAGTTTATCCATAGAGATTCGAGCATATTATTCGAGGGGTACATTTTTTGGGATTGTTGCGGAATTGATTGGAGTTTATCTAACAACTGCAATGCGGGCAGCACATATAAAACTGACAGATGCGCTCAATAGATTAAGGGCGAGGTATATTCCATTTCCCGAAGGCGAGAAGGCAGTGCTATAATAGTTCGAGATTAAATACGAAGCGCAGAGCACAGTATACGTAATATATTCCAGTGGGGGTCAATCTAGCAGAAGCACGCATGATAAATCAATTATTACTAAACGACCATGAGGACAATTTACTCAATCACCCTGTCGCGTGACACTCTTTAAAGTATATTATTCGTAATAGAGAGCAGATGAAAAGAATGCGGACAACAACGAAGAAGCAGTTTAGATTCTGAGATAAGAACGATGAAACGACCAAGACACTAACCGCAAAAAATATTGCTCAAAATACTGCAAGAAAAATAACTTATTGTTTTGAATTTGCGGAGAAGTTGGGTGATTGAAAAGAATAAAAAACAAAATCTGTATTTGAAAACAGTTCCAGAAAAGGGAATTGAATATTTTAGTGTAGCTGAACTGAATGAGTGGATTACACATTACAGCTATGTAATTAAAATATTAACTATATTCCAAATATTTCTAGATTAATTTGTTAATTAGTGTTCTCTACGTAATTATTTACTATAATATGACATTAAAAGTGTTAAGTTTGTGAACTAATCACCATGTATTTGTATATACTATCAATTATAGTAGGGCAATTCCTTTTTTATATTTAATTTTTATTTACTTCATAGAAAAAATATTTCTGCATATTTCTACAGTTAGTAGTTGCAATATATATGATTAAATTGTTATTTTCAATTATAACGCTTCTTTACATTTATTAAAGCGTAATACTTTTAAGATTAATTTAATAATAAGTTATGTATTATTTACTATTTAAGTAAACTAGACATTGCAGTCCCCTGCTCAAAAGTAAAAAATACAGCTATAGATTTAAAGTATAAAATAATATTTATTTATCATTGCATTTAATTGTTATTTCATTTTAATATAGATCGTATTTTAATGCATTAAAGTTTTATTGGAATTTATTGTTTACTGTTTAAAATGTCTTTTTCATTTCTATTAATAGTAAATATATTTTAAAATATCTATGATGATAAATTTCTAATTATCATCCGCTAATTTTGGTTAAACAACCGCTTGAAACAAAGAAAAAAGTTATGATGTATTTTAAAACTCCAAGTTAGTCAAGCACACTAAATTAATATTCAAGCTAACTGGCAGTTAAATTTAACTGTGAGTTAGCTTAACTGTTAGTTCTGCACTAGGGGTAAAATAAATTGTGTAGCTAGGCAATAGTAGACGAAAAAATATTAAAATCTAGTAAAACTGAACCAACAAACATGTAAAGAAAGGTATACAAATTGAACCGATCGTAAAAGAAAAGTATAAAATGTAGGAAATAAATAAGTATTTAATATCTGTGTACTACGTATAAAGAATATCGAAGAAAATATTACAAGTGAAACATATAACAATGGAAAATCAAGAAAATAGGTAAACGAAATTAAAAGATTAGCTCGGTGTGTTGGTCAGTTTCAGTCTGCCTGTTAAGAGCCGCTTTCGGTGATTTAATGAGCTTCTCGAGAGCCGAGGCTCACAGTCAATGCTGTTGTCAGTTGCGATAATCTCGAAAGTGAAGCTAGCTTTGTATCTTTCTTTAGGGCAATTTATAGAATTCACGTTGCCGGTTAGGCGTTCTTTAACCCGGAGATGGAGTGGCCTCGCCATGGAACCAATATAAATGAGTGAGCATGAGTTGCAGGTGGCTCTGTAGACGCACTGAAACTTGAGAGAGATGCCCTTTTTCTTAATTAATTGAAGGAATTTCGAATATATTTTATAGAAAATTTATTAATGTTTTAAAAGTTACAGACATAATATTTAATACTATCTATTGATAGTATCAAGGGGTCTTTTTAACATAGCTCTCGAAATGCTCTTAGGTATAATTATCGCACGATGCAAGTTAAAATATTCGTAGAACAATGCAAAAAGCATTTCTCGTAACCTTCGTACGGATTTTGTAAAGTTATGAAGAATTAACACTCGTCCTTGTTTCGAGGACGAAATCGCGCGCGTTAAGTCACAGAAAAATATTTAAAATCATTCAAAAATGTCAGATTTTTTTAGTTTTTTTAAATTTAATTTTAACATTTATGCTTTTTGAAAGTATAATATATTCATTACATATACCAGACTTAAAAAGTATGTTTATGTACATTTAAACAACAGTTGATTTGGAACCAAACATAATAGAGAAAATTGGACTCATACACAAGTTTACTTCAATTTAACTAATTAAACTTAAAACTTATTTTTTATGTCTAATTTTGTATTTTGCTATTTTTATTCTGTGAAAAACGATTTTAATTTTAACAAAATGGCAAAAGAAAAATGTTAGAGGTTTCAAATAATATTAGTATATTATTTAATATAAAGTGTAATAACAAGCGTTAACTTTTTACACTTTTTGCAAATTGGATGTTTCTTTTACTTTTATAGAAATTGCGAATGGTTTACTCGAGACCAAACATAAATAAAATGATCAATATTAACATGTTTATAGTTACGATTGCTTTCAAAAAACGCTGCTATTTAAAATACACTTACGGATTATCTTCCATACGATATATAGCTACTTCGTGAGAAATTTCGTATATAAGTTAATAATATGTTAACTATAGCTAAACCGTTTCAAGCACAAAGACCCTCAAGAATGTTATTACTAATTCACTGGAACAACTCAATGGGGATTTGTTTTCTAGTCGGAAAGCTTTCTTGGGCACCGCCGTATTGCACTGAAATTGATGCAATTTCCACCGAACGACGGACTTTCTCCTCAATCGATAGACGTGAATAGTGGGCCAGAAAGAAGGCCAAACTTCCCATGAATGCGTCACCAGCGCCCTGTAATCATAATAATAACCAAGAGAATAAATATCATTAACTACCCAATTTATTGAGGAGGTTTAACAGTCAATTAATGAATTTGTATATAACAATGTTACTCATTTTTAATAACAATGATTAAAAGGCGTATTTATTAACATTTTAGAAATGCGTTTTTTACATGGCGTTAAAGCGTTTTAGCGTTAAAATTTTTCGCACAATATAAAAATGTCTTTTTTAAAGGCATTTGATAATTTTGCCTTTGAGTTTTCATTTTTATTACAAAACAATTATTTATTTATTTATTAAATGTTGAAAAACTGTGCAGTTAACCAAAAATATATTTTTAACCACATAAAATATTATGTATACCATCTTTTATTTGTTGAGAATAAAAAGTATTTAATAAAGTAATTATATAGCTGCTGTACACATTATGGTACTGATAGTATTGTAAGTAGTAGAATCAGTATTATAAATATTTGTACATATTGGTAATAAATTTGAAGTTAACAACGTACATATTTACTTTCGAATTTTTGCCTCATACTTTAAATTGCTAAAGTATATAACATGAAATAGGGATATAAATAAATGGCATTCTGAAAATATATTAACATATTAATTGTTTCACGAAGATAATATTATCGATGTAAAACGTATGTATTTAAAAAAATTTCAGTTTAGAAAAAAATCCATTTTAAATCGTTCTACAGCTCAGAGCCTTACAAGTTTAGTATGCAAATATGCACAATTTCCATAAACATTACATTCTAAATAGAAAAGATGTAAAATCAAAATTAAAAGCGAAATTAATAGTTTAAATCAATTTGCATGTACTTTAGATTTATATATATTTTATGTGCTTAAGAAAAAGAAAATACTCGTACTTTTTTTAGAAAATGCGAAAATATTTTAATAATGGTACGCTAATTCAATAAATTTTGGTACGCAATTACGTATGCCTTGCAACGCCCCTGCAGCCCTCCAAAATCCAATGTTTCCCTTCTGAAATGTTCCAGAAGTACATTTAATTGTCAATAAAATTTAAAAAAAAAGAAAGAGGGAAGTGTTACGAATGCATAGAGCTGTTACAGGGTTCTATCTTCCAGACAAATCTACTTTCTGACTTTTGCTTTACTTTCTCAGGTATGAACCGTTTTTCCCTGACATTTTACCCAAAACTTTTAGGCATAAGCCAAATATATAATAATATAGTTTAAACTATTTGATATTGTATTTTACATTGATGTACCAAAAACAAGTCATACAATTCAGAAGCTAAAATAGCTATAGATAGCTAGAAAGGTTGTGCACAAGTGAATTGCAGTAATTGTTATACAAGTATTATATTATATGTACAGCTTTAAGATAATTATGTAATTAAATAGGTATAGAATGTTCTAGAGAAACATCGACAAATTTGTGATTTTTGTAGTTGTTTCATAAAATAGATGAAACAACAAAGCACACCTAGAATCTACAATGTCTAATAATATAATTGTGTATTTCAAATGTAGTCATGTATAATAGTGAGTTTCAAGTGAAGCACATGTGATTGTTTCACTTCTGCATTTTGTGTTTCAAAATAGCAATAGTGGTATTTTCTAAGTCCATCTCTTCCTGCAAGCGTCATTTTCTGTTTTTTCTTTCCTTGATATCTCCTACCAGGGCACATTGGTTCTGCAGTTCTTTCTGGTGTTCCTCATCTTCCTTCTTAGATTCTTCTAATTGAAGCTTATATGTGGCACAGCTTTTCAGGAAACGCTGCGTTAAATCCTTTGTGCTTGATGCTAAGAGTGAATCACCAGCACGTTTAATACCATCCTATAACACCATATAGTGTTCACAACTAAATAAGGTATAAAATATGGTATATAGAAGCATATTAATAGTATAAACAATGAAGTATGATTCCAGCTGACTGATAGACTGAGGTAGATTTCTCTGTAGGTTGACTGAAACAATAGTTAGATGACATTATTTAATTAAATACACAGGATATTCAAATATACACCAATACTTCAAAGTCAGAAGATATAAAATAACGGTAACATTTATGTGTAGTAAAGAATGCCGAAGTACAATTTTTTTAAATATAAAGTGACATAAGATATTCATCTAACAAACAAAAATATTCTTCATAAAAAAGTTAAGCTTCATTTTAATTTCTTCAAGACAAAAGTCCAAATTCCCTGACAAGATTCAACACTGTGTTATAGTGAATACTGGTGAATGGAATAAAAGATCGAGTGCGCCATTTTCTTTTACATAAATGGATAAGGATATGATTACTAGTGACACTGACTGAGAGCAAGATATAGAGTGAAGCAGTTAAGTAGAATCCATGACTTTGGGAAAAGTTTTGTAGAATGATGAAGTCGATGTTTATTTAGATATTCGAGGCAGGAGACTCTACAATCGAGACACAAATGATTTTATGAACTCGATTTTGAAACTTGTCGATTTCTCAGACAATTTGATTCTCACCGATCAGAAGAGGAGAATATTTTTCAATATTTTAAGGTTGTAGAACAATCCTTTTGCCTTTTTAGGGTATGATCTATATGATCGTTCCATCTTAAGGAGCAGCTAATAAAAACTATGAGAAACTTATTGAGAGGGATTCAATAGAAGTTGGAACAAAGTTAGGCCTACGTTTGATTATGATTCATGAACAGTTTTGGAGAGATTCAGGGGTAATTTGTTACAATAGTTACACAATATTGACGGCTTTTCTCTTTATAGATTTAAAAAACTAATCAGCTTAGTTTTCAAATAAAACAAAATATAACTAAACTAATAAAAACGTAAATAAAAAATACTCTAAATTTAAAATGTAAACAAGTAGCTTTCAATTTGTGGACAAACTTAACGTCAATTTATCGGTCAAATTTTCCTGAAAGTGTGCAATAATAAGATTTTAGCTTCTACAACTAGATACAAACATTTCAATGTTTTCGTCGTACCGTGGTATCCACAGGAGTGACCTTGGAAGCCGGAACATGAACCGACTTTCCATCGACGAGTAGGATCGCCCCCTGATCCTCCAGTGTGATTATGGGGAGGTGACAACCTCGCTCTGCCATCGCACGCAGTAGGATCTCGGGTTTGGCTGAGTTCTGGGAGGCGAGGTGGGGAAAGAGGGCTTGAGCCTCGGACAGATTGGGACAGAGGATGTCGGCCTGACTGAACCAATCGTCATCTGAGGTGTCTAGATGAGAGTCGATAGGGGCGGTGTTAAGGAGAGTGATGGCGCCCCCCATCCGACCTAAAGAAAGGGCGTAGCGGGAGATTTCTGCAGGCACCTGCAAAATATATTATAATAATATTATGAATAAAGTATTAAACTTTTTTTAGATTGATTCATTAAAATACGACACATTTTCTTATATTGCTTGAATAAAAAATATTTCGAGACTTTTGCATGACAGAGATTGCATGATTTTTTTAAAATATGTTTAAATCACTCGATTAAATCGAAGATTATTCACAATTGTGAAGAAAAAAAATACGTATCTGCCATAAAATTAATTAATTCTATATGCCCGATCTTAATCCATCCATCCATTGAATATATATGTGCATTTTTAGAGTAATGTATAGGCTCTATGTATGGCCAGAGACGTTCTTAGTCGAATAGATTGGACCATAATTTGATCTTAAATTACCATTAAAGCTATATAGTCGGTCACTTTGCTGTTTAATTTTGATGTATTTTATTAATTAATCGAATTATTATAAGTTAACAAAACATATCCGCTTCAAAAATAATAAAAAAGTGTATTATTGACTCACAATAAGTTCAATTAAGCGGCACATTAGTCTAAATATTAAAATCTAAGTTAAACGAAATATTTATGAAGTAAGTTTTAAAATAAAGATGCGTTAGACAAGCCAACACATTGTACAGAAAATGTTGGACTTGACTTCGTAGACGATAAGGTCAAGTTTAAAAGACATCGACATGTGTTTCGTTCTAGCCTTTAATGTCGCCAACGAAACGAGAGCATTTTGGAAACTGGTATGCTATACGAAGACAAAGACATTTATCTTCGATGGCTTCCAACGTAAGAAACCGATCATGAGTACTGCCCTCTTACTTGCTTATTTTTAAAAAGCCTATAACCGCGTTCGTAAAAAAGCCCTCTTAGCAAAAATGGACACAATGCAAATTCCACCCTGCATCACCCATTGGATTTCCTCTTTTCTAGCCAACCGCCGAGCTCTTGGCTCCTGGCAAGGTGCTGCCTCAGCCCCACGGTTTTTTTCAGATGGCCTCTCCCAAGAGTTTGATATAGCACCCATATTATTATTATTATTATAGCACCCAGATGACCTTCTCTGGGGTGCTCTGACTCTCTGTCTCATCCTAGTCTATGCCGATGACACTACTTTCGGCGCTCAAGGCACATCTGTAAGTAAGTGCAACGAAGCCCTCCAGCCCGCAGCCTCCTGGGTCTTCTCCTGGTGTGCAAAGTAGAAGGTGGAACTCAGTTCTTCCAAATCGGTGGTCTCGTTTCACATCCTCGACCCCAGTGAGGTCAACGGGAAGATAAAAACTTCGATTTTCTTTGGCCCAGACCCAATCCAATTCGCCTTCCGGAGATTCTTTGGCGTTTACCTAGACTGTCAACTGACCATCCACCATCAGGCCCACCTTGTTAGATTCAAACTGCAAGCCAGAATCAAGATGCTGAGCTGCCTCTCCATCCTATCCTGGGGCCATGATCAGAGAACTATGCGTTCCCTGTGTAAAACTTTTCTCTCAATAGGCCGCCCTTCACGGAGCGGATGGCCCACGCCGCCGACTCCCCTCGAGCTCTAGTTGAGATCTCTTAACGCTCTGCCGTTCGCACCATCAGTGGCTGTACCAGATCCAACTCTCGCCCTCCTGAAGGAAGCTGGACTAACCTCGCTCGCCACCTCCATGCCTGCTCATCTCCATGAAAAAGCTCTGCGTCACGTCAAGCCCACCCCCATCTTCCTTGCAGCTTCTAGCACGATGCGCCCTAGATTCAAGGCCAAGGGTAAGGGTGGTGACTTTCGCAGAAACTGGAGACTCTCCACCAGTACAGCCACGTGGGCTAATATAGAGCTGACCCGAGAACCAACCATCTCGCCTCCGTAGCGCATCCTCCAGAGAAGATCCTTCTGAGATCCGCAAACTGGCCGCCCTTGAGACGCTAGATTCCTTTCCCCCAGCCAAGCTCCACATCTGGACCGACGATTTAGTCACCAACGGCACCACCCTAGGCGGGGCCGATATTTTGATCTTCCGGCAGAGCACGCTCTCTCGCTCCTTTTCAGCTCCAGCAGGCCTAGTCTCCTCCTCCTTCCGCGCAGTCCGTCGCCTGCTTCGTCGGTTCTTGAAGCGGCCCGCAACCACCCAGACTATACGCCCCTGAGCCCAGTCTGACTCCACCTGCAAATCCATCTGGAAAGTCCTCTTCAACCTCAGCAGCTTCTCCATCACTCTTCAATGGGTCCCCGGCCATTGCAATGTCCTAGGGAATAAAGCAGCCAACTTTGAGGCCGGAAAAAGAGCAGCCCTTCTGCAGACAGGTATAGTCGAACTCTCCTCTGCACGCTCCGCAATTTCACGCTTTGTCCACTCCATCGACGCCGCCCTTTACTCCGATGACCCGGACTGCGCCACCTACCGCGCCTGTTTCTCCGATAACCGTCTGACTCCAGCTGCTCATCTGTCCAATTACGAGGAGATCACCATGGCTCAGCTGCGCACGGGCCACTCACCTCTCCTGACCACCTATGGACACCGCATCGAAAAGGCCGATTCCCCCTCTTGCCCCCCCCCTCTGATGACCTAATCCATTTTATCCTTCTTTGCCCAGCTTATGCTGCTGCCCGCTCCTGCTTCTTGGGGGACCCTCTCACCCTCAGTATCCTCTCGGACAGTGCTCACACCCTTTCCTTTCTCTGGAAAATCGGACGCTGACGCGCGCACCCGACCGGGAATATTAATAATAATAAGACAAAGAAATGGGTCTTCAAAGCAACTATTAAAAATATATTACTTCATGATTGCGAAACCCGAACGATTACTAAATACTAAAAAAAAAACTGATGGTTGCCATATTATACCAGACTACTTTGAAATTATACAGCATCTGAAGAATACCAATCTATAAAAATAGGTAGCTAAAAAATTTCACAATTCGCAAATGACAAGTTTGCTTTGTCTGCCTGTGTATTTCAAACTCCTAACTAGTCAGTACACTCACACTTTGGCAAGCTGATTATCCTTTCAGACATGACCAGAGAAATTGAATTACTTTTCAATAGATGCTGAAAAATAGCTTGGATGGAATGGATTTCCCACATATCAAGGTCGCTGCACAGACAGATATCACTAGAGATATCTACTTGTAATGGTGTATAACCGTGATCTTTAGCCTAAATTGTCATTCTACAGATAATTGTCTGTTTGAATATACAATTATTTATATCGTATATATATGTATGTGTTTAGTGTTTATATGTGTTTATATCTTCCTCCGATTTATTTATTCTCATACGGTTCATAATTGAAATATGATACCGATAATGCAATTAACATATAATTTGAGAATAATGAATGAATTCTTATCTACGTCATCTTTTGAACAAGTATAAGACACACCGCAAGCTGACAGACAACGACTTGAGCCGAGCGAATGATGTCAGCCGCATCGTCTATATCCTCCTTCGTCAGTGTGAGGTTAGCGCCAGAGACCACAACAATGGCGTGCTGACCCTGGGGATTGATGAACAGTTGGGCAACTCCGGTCTTTGTTGTGTTGGATATCTTGATATGTTCTGCATGTATAATGTAACCGAAACAAAGAAACAGAAAAAAGGCTTATTTAATAATTATTAGTATACTATTACATTTCAGGACAAAAAATAAAAATGTAATACATATTTATATATATTATATATATACATATATAAAAGGCCCACAAAGCCTACAAAAGTATTTGAATCGTGGATTAACGAACTAACAATTTCACTAAAATGAATCTGAAAAGTCATTTTGATGTTTGCATAATTTTAACGAAATAAGACATAACATCCAACTTAATTACCGACAGAATAATACACAGGTATATGCGTAATAATAAATTATAATTATTTAGTTACTTTTAAAAAGCAAACTTTATATCTGCAATATTTTTTTCTTAGAGGTACAAATAGCTCTGCATTACTAAAACTTTAATAAATTTATGCTTTAATATATGTGCACTATATATTCATAAAGGTTTAATGTAAAAGAAACACATTTTGAATATGCCGATGTGACGTACATATTGCATTCACATTATATATAGCTATAAGTTTTGTTGTCAAAATAGCGCACATACCTACCTAGTAATAATATAAAGAAAAATATATAATATTTTGATGAGATATACTCTTATTAAATAACATTACTTATCTATAGCATGTTCTTCAATTTATGCATCATAAATACATTATAAGTTATTTGAATGGAAATATTCGTTTGTTGTATTTAGCAATCATAGCATAATACAGATCTATACGATGAACTCACTTGTAGAAATGCCCCTTTTCTTCAAATACTCCATGTACATTGTCCCGTGTATATCATTACCAATCTATAATACAAACTTAAAGATTATACAAATTATAAATAATAATATGGCAACTGTCATTCGTATATGATTTTGTGTTTAATACATAAGACCACATTAAATGTTATGCTATGAATAAGGTATATATCAGTATCTACCTTAAACATAAAATAAAATAATAAATAATAAAGCCTGTAAAGCCTAAAATACTGCGATTATATCTTATTGGTACCCAAGCTTTCGGATATCAACTTCTTAGTCAATGGCTTAAAATAATTAATACAACCATCGAGCAATTTGATACATAAGAGTATCGTACAGTAAACATTGTTTACGAAATTAAGATCAATTAAACACTAACTAAAATATAGAAATAAAACACAGAAAATGCTAAATTACAACATAATATGACTATGAAAGACACTGAATAAAACGACAAGTGTATAACTACATAAAAAGTATATAAATAAAAATAGTATTATACATAAAACGGTTAAGGTATAACTAAATACAGATAAGGACGTATGACTAAGAATAGCTATTTAAAAATAATTCAAGTGAAATAATTTACGATAAAATATTGGTTATAATTGATTATTATAAAAGTTAAATGCATACCTAACACTATAGTGTAATTACAAACAGTCAGGTTATAATTCAATGTTGAAAATTGCTACGACGTATACATACTCGTATATACAAAAAGAAACGTCATATAGGTTCATACACTATTACTCCATTTATTAATCTATTAACTAATTAATTGTTACTTTATTTATAAAGTTTATATGGCTATATCGGTATTACCCCCCACCTATAAAAATGCTGTATATCTACAACCCTATCATGGTATATACAAAAGCATGTCACATTTAACTAATTTTTATTTTTAAATTGCTCTTTTTCAAAACGTTTATAATGAGCCAAGTTAATACTTCATTTCTGCAGATTATAAATAATGTAGGCGAAGATTTTCAGCATTATCATATCTCATTATCTATTATTATTAAAAGGTGTCAAAATATAAATACAACAAGCGTCATGAAGATTACGTGTAAGTATTTATAGTAGATAATTCCCCAATTTTTGGATAGCACAAAGATAGTAGAGCAATCTAGGTAATTAAAGGAAATATATAAGCATGTTATTCACACCAACAAATCATAATTTTCACGAAATTCATATTTTAGAAGTCCGAAGATGAACTAATAATAAATTATTACAGACAATGCTTATAATATTCTATACAGAGTAGGCCTTGCGCTGTTAAACAGTCTATATATGGAGTGCGCGTATTTAATGGGGTGAATGCATTTTTTTTAAGGCGACACAACTATACAAAAAATTTTTCCCGCAGAGGCACATGTGCGCCAACATTTTTTTTGTATAAAAGTGAAATATTTGAAATCTTATGATCAAGCTAAATAGATCAATTGTTATTTTGTTAAATATATCTAGAATTGACAAAAATCTTATTTGCTTACTGCTAGGCAAGACCTCTAGTCGCAAGCTATGTCTAAAATGTTAAGCCAATGGTTTATGCAGACAGAGTGTGAGTGCACATCAAGCTGTTCAAACAGTTGTGACATGCGTCCAACACATACCTAAACGCACCAGCGTTCAGTGCAGAGCTCCATCACACACCAGGCTGTTCCAACGGTTTTTCAGCTTGGTGTGTACTGGTCTTTGCCTGTTTACTCATGACTTTTCCCAGTTTGTGAATACCACCCCTATCACGAGCTAGAGAAAAAGGTGGATCTGGTAGAGCTAAAGCCAAACGCACTGTCGGAAGAGTATATAGAAGTTGCGAAGATATTATACTTATCGAAAATGACTCTGCAATATATTTGTCGTATATAAATACACTTGCTGCGAGTTCGCATGAAAGCAGGTTCAGGAGATTCAAGAAAAGCTTCTGAATAAGGTGGACTTATACGTATTGTGTAAAAATATAAAACGTCAAAGAGTCACTAGATGCAGAATAATTCATATATACTCGTATATATGCATATAGCTGGTATGTACCTAGCCTGTTATAGTCATCTGCTGCAATAGTAATGGTAGATTAATGAAAGTGTTACAAATATATTAAAGTATATATAAGTTTTAATGTATTTGGGCTATGCGATTTTTGGTAAGATTCCATTATTAATAGGTGCAGATACCTTGAGGTGTCTACATGAATAAAAATAAGTACTCTGCTATAAAATCGATCCTAGTAAAATCAAAATACTTGATGGTTAACTAGAGGTTCACAAAATTAATAATGATATTAAATATATTCGTAAGAATAAAATACAAAGCATTCGTGTAACGAAATCTGAACTTTACAGCCTAATATGTAAATATTGATTCTACGAACTAATCAGTAATACATATATATCTAATGTCTAACTATTGTATAGTTTACAAAGTAAATTGGTACGATTTTTGTTATTGTAACAAAAAATAATATTTTTAAATTACAAAAGAAAAAGCTTTTAGTAGATTTTTACCAATTTCAAATATTAATATTAGTAATTTAAGTTCTTACATGTACATGTTATTTTTAAATATATTTAAGAAATAGGTTAGGACACTACATTTTAAATTTATAAAAAGATGATGCGAAGTACATTAAACATGTCAGATATTGAATTTAAATATTATCAGTAAAATCGAATATTTAATAAAAGTGTTTGGGAAATGTTAACAAAGTCTGAGAGAACTATTTTATCGTTTATTTTATATTTTACATTGTGTTATTATAGTAAGCAATCGATAAGAATATCATATTTATAATGCCTGGAGGAACTAAAGAAAATCCAAGATATATTGTATCCCAATACTACAATTATAATTGGTAATTTGAATATTTTTTTATTATATTATCTATTATTAATCTATATAAGCTCACGTGTCAGAATGGTCTATGGCAGCCAAAAGGGTTAAGTTGACATGTGATTAACATTGAAGCATATGTACACGCTAATGCACAAAAAAGTATATGTTGACAGTGGAGTCACCACTGCGTCCCCGGATGGTGGAGTATCAGTCATGAGACAGACGTCATATGGCTTTGGGGATTCCATTGGCTCGTAGCGAATCTGTTCGATGCGCAGGTTGAGACTGGCCACGTGTTCTCCATCCCAATGTTGGCCCATGTAGATACCGTTGCAGCGCAGCTTGAATTGATAGCGACCGGGTCCAGACATCTCTGCCACTTTAATGGGATGATTGCCCGCCCAGTCAAATCCGTAGACATTACTAGACATCTTAGCCCAGTACATATCCGAGGTAGGAGAGAAAGTCGGTCGCAGTGTAGGTGTAGCCAGGTAGAGATCCCGTAAAACCTTAGGCAGAGTAGTTGACTCGATAGCAGAGATGTAATCTTATAAATTTTGCTGGGCGAGAAACTTCTTCTTCTTCTTCTGTTACCCCGCGATTAGTCGCGTGGTCGCTCAATGCGGCCAATATCCCTCAGGAAAAGAATAATATTTTTCGATTGGTCTTGCAGGGTCTC
>JAYRBW010145933.1:0-14723 GCA_036023295.1 Invenusta paracnida | reverse complement strand
CCGAAGAGACATGGTGTGAATCGTGTATGTTGGTTTATTGGGGTGTAAAGATGATTGGTGTGATGAGACTGCCTCCTTTGTCGGTTTTGAGATCGTGTCTGAGTGTTGTGTAGTTTTGGAAGAGATGGGTGCGAGAGTGGTTGTAATTTGGTTTATGGTTTGCAGACGATTTGGATTGTTTGTTGTCTGACTTATCTTTGCAGTTGAATATGCCGTTTGTGTTGAATTGAAGGATCTTAAGTGTGGATGGCAGGTGTTTTGTTTTCCTGGTTTGATTACGGGTTTGTTGATAGTAGTACTATTCGCATGGCAAAACGATGAATGATGGAGAGGGAATGTGTCTCTACTTCCATCTAAGTCTAAGCCAAGATGGAAATTTGATTGATAGTTAATAATGTTCATGTGTGACTTTCTACACTGTATTTGTTTATATTTCTACCACGAATTTATACTTGTTCATATTTTATCTAGGAAATAACATTTGAAAAATTGATTTTAACTTTTTATTCAACCTCTTTAATCAGACTGTATTTATTGTTTGATTTCAAGCGTTAATATGATATTTCGGAGGAAGATAATCACAACAATAATTTATTTATTTGTAATTTTCCTCCTTTATTTAATTTGTGAAAATGTTTAATAATTATTAATTGCTAGTTAAATATCGTTTTTATGTCTTCTTATTTTGTAATAGGGATTGTAAAAAAAACAAGGGTAGCATTTTGAAGAATTCTGTCGACTATATCCTGTCGATGCGAGCTGAAACTAGCTATGGTGAATGTCTCCGTCAAGAGACACTCTACGCTGAAGCTGCGATTTTGAAACTATTCAAGCGAATTCAGGTATATATTTTGTGTTTTCTATTTCTAACCGGTAATTGCTCTTAGTACGGTAAAAGGTATTAATAGAATGTTTTACTTTCCAAAAAAACAAGAAATTATTTATCTTTGGGAAAAAAGTCATATTTTAGCCCTTTTCTTTTTGAGGATTAAATATGATGTACTAAAAAACGCAAACTATGTACTTCATAATTACACTCGAAGAATATTTTAATTACCGGAGAAACTAAATGTGCACAAGTAAATAGAGCTTCTTTTTCTTTAAAAAATATTTTTTGAAGAAATAATATTTAAATGAAATATGCTTTCCTCTTTAATTTTGACTCAATAACACGATTCTGGGTTTTAGTAATAAACAAACTGGGAATTTGGCATAATGGAACATGGAATATGTCACAATTCCTGTCACTGTTAATACCTTACATAGTTTAATCGATCTAAACGAACTTAGGCACTCCCGATAATGCATATAATATGTATCTAATATGTTTATATTACAATAGTGTAACTACACAATATGTGGTTTAGGTGAATAACCTTAGTATTCTATTTTCTAAGCATGCCATTTCTATTACATGCCAATTTTGTTTGTCAGGATAATTTAGGTAGCTGCGTTGGTGTTTCTATGATCGATTACATTTTTCTTAATTTGTAGCACTTCCATTAGTCATTTCACATTTTGATTATGTTATTTTGTTTATTATCTGTCTGTGTTACATTAATTAATTATCTTATTTTGTACTTAAAATATTCTACGGCACTATTATTTATTATTATTTAATGAACCAGAAGCACAATTATTACAACACAGATGTACTTATTTTCTAATACAAACTTACTTTATCTAATCGTGTCCAGTTTTTATCTTTAAGAAGTATAGATTTTTTTAAATATTACATATTATTATTGGGATACATCGTATGATAGATACAAAATACTACTATTTCTAAAATTACAGACATTTTTGTACCGACAAATATTATCTCGACCCTGATATTTCTTTTGATAGTATCAATGGTTCGGTGTTATTAATTATTATAATTAATCATAATTATTATAATAGTTGTTGGCTAAAAATGAATATTTCTCTATCTGTTTACACATATCTAACTCGTCTTTAATATCATTATTATAACCTATATAGCTGTATTGAATCTTACACCATTCAACTCTATAAATAAATCAATTTGAGAGATTATAATATATTGCATTTTATCTCTGTTATATCTGCACTTTAATACTTACTGCCATGTTTAACTTTAAAAGTACTGCTGTCAATGACATCAGTCTATTAGACTCGCAGGAGCACTTTGTGATCACCAGTGACTTATATGCCCATAATAACATCTGGGATCCTATTTGTAATGAAGATGCGCTAGGCCAAGATATCGAAAGCTGAATCACTGACAACAATGCAAATCTTTCGAACACCCGGCACTCACACTCTCAGGAAAAAAGCAATGGCATATGTAGTTCACCGGACCTCACCCTCAGTAAAGGAGTTAACATCGTGAATTGGAAGACCTTTGCAACACTAAACTCGGATCACCTTCCTATCAGCTTTGAGATTGTGCAAAACAATCATGCTAGAGATACGGCTAACCTACCAAGATTTGGGCTCATACAGTCGAGATACGCCTGGCTTAAAGCGGACTGGGGAAAGTTCGAGAGTGAAGTGGATCGCAAACTGAATGAGATTAACGATATCTTTACAAAAGCACTTGTGAAAGCATGTAGATCAATACCTAAAGGAAGACGCAGGGATCCAAAAATTTGGTGGAGCGAGGAGGTGGCTGATGCGGTAGATGCGAGGAACCAACTGAGAGATCAGGCCGATACGAGCGAAGAGACCAGAAAAGCGTGGATCGAAATGTGCGATGAGGTCAAAGCGCTTATATAACCCAGGAGAAAGAAAAAGCCTGGAGGGAGTTTGCAGGCACACTAAGTGGTACGTCTAAGCTAGAGAAAGCATGGAAGGTCCTGAAGGGGATTAATTGAGAAAAGGTCGGATGATCCAATGTTGCCATAAAAGATGAAAAAATGTCAGAGACAACGCTGAACAGTACAACAAAATTATGCCCAGGTAGCTAGAAGAGTGAAATGCCCAAGGCACCGCAACAGCAAAGCGAATGAGAGAAAAATTGCCAAGGACAATAAGGCACATAGTAACATACAGTGGGACTGAGAAGGGGATGAGAAATTCTCGATGGTGGAGCTGAACTATGCAATGAAGAAGCTTGTCAGAAACCGTGCGGCTGGTAAAGACGGGATATACAATGAATTCCTAACCCACCTGTCTGAGGAAGCCAAAAATATCCTACTAGCTATCTACAACAAAAGTTGGAACGAGGGCTATGTCCTACCGGAATGGAAAATAGGAATCGTAGTTCCCATCCCTAAACCAGGAAAATACACCAGCTTGATGGAATCACACAGACCGGTTACTCTAATATCGTCGATTGCCAAACTTCTTGAAAGACTAATGTTTGAGTTGCAATCTCAAGGTAAACTTACTCCCAATTAATCAGGATTCCGCAAGAAGTGCTGCACCACCGATCAAGTTGCTAGACTGGTGGACGATGTCATCAATGGTTTCCAGACCAGTAAGCCCCACAAACGTACAGTGGCAATGCTATTTGACTTCGCTCGGGCATTCGATAAAGTTGACCATCTCAGATTGCAATCATCTCTCAGAAATATGGGCGTCTCACCAAAAATGTGTAGCTGGTTCCCCTCTTTTTTCAGCAACAGGAGAGCTGTCTGCAAAGTTGTCAAGACCTTGAGCAAGTCCAAGACATTTTCCCCAGGGGTCCCTCAGGGCTCCGTCACACGCCCGGTTCTTTTCATTTGTTACATCAATGACCTCGCATTGGAACTAGATAAGATCGAAGAACTGAAGTATGGACTTTTTGCTGACGACCTGACGATGTGGAGCTCTAATTCCGACCCCAAAATTGCTGCGAACAACATCCAAAGGGGCATAGATGCCGTTGTTACCTGGTGCCAGACCTACAACATTAAAATGACACCGGAAAAATGTGGAGCCATTTTATTCTCAAACTGGAGCGGTGACTCGGCAGCGGCCAGAAGACCAGCACTGAACATCGAAGGCGTGAACTTTATATATAAGGAAGAGGTCAGGTTTTGGGGTATTGTCATTGACAAGATGTTAATATTCACTAAGCAGGTCAAGACAGTTACATTAGAGGCCAACAGAAGGTGTTAACCAACTCTGGAAACTGGCCGTTACGACATGGGGTTTGCAGCGCATATTGCCTTAGAAGACTTGGAATACATCAGAAGCTGCATGGAATATGGGGCTGATGTGTGGGGTACCATCATTTTCAGTACTAACCTATCCAAACTGGAAGTCACCCAGAATATGGCAGCTTGAACTATCACAGGCTGTGTCAAAACCACAAATATAAAATCACTCCTCCTAGAAGCAAATCTAGTCCCACTAGCATGCAGATATAAGATATTGGCGGCCAAAAGACTTGAGCGCATGTATAGAATGCCTCAGGAAGACCCAATCAATGAACTGACAGCGTCCAACATCCAAGAAGAAGACTCCACCACCATCATCGCACCACCACCTGGGCTCCAGCTCTGCCCAGCCCAGACAACTCACCGTGTGCGGGCGTTCGGTGGGGGGGGGCGCCGCTCTCGGTCTTGGTGGAGGACCCTGTGGCAGTGGCTGCGTATATCCGGAGGACTCGTCCTCTGTGACGCGGTCGCCGCCTGCAAGCCAAGCCACCACCTGGAAAGAAAAGACCACGGAAGTGCTTGATATGGTCCACCCAAATCTCGGTGGCTATAGACGTGGAAACATACTCACCCATAGTCCATTCCCACCGTGGATTAATAACAACCGTCCAGGCGAGAGGCCCTAAAGAGGTAAAAATGTGGTCAAACGGGTCGGTCGTGGAGGAAGTCGGAGCGGGTGCCGCAAACATATACATCAGAGGTATGGATGAACCGATCCTCAGGGAAATCGCCCCAGCGGGCATTATGGCCTCGTCTTTCGCGGCAGAGCTTGCAGCCCTGGATGTGGGACTAAAGGCCATTTATAACTCCCACATCATGGAAAGGAATTATAAACACGCACCTTCCATGATAGTTTGCACAGACTCTCAATCAGTCATTTCGGCTCTCAACTTCGGCCCTATGACCTTGGACACAGAAATCCAATCGAACATCTGGATAAAACCTCATCCAAATCTATCGAAATTTGATGAGGTGTGGCCTAGAAATAAATGAAAAGGTAGACAAAGATGCGGGTGAGGCTCTAGCTAGAGTCAATCAGCAAGAAGCGGCAGTAAACTTCAGCTCGGTCAAAGCGAAGATCAAGAGGAAAGTTAACGCAGATTGGAGCAAGAACCTCAACAGAGAAACCTTCGCTATTCCATTATGGGTAGTAGCAGTACACAGCTGGCAACCACGAAAAACTAGCTCCGAAAATATCAGTGCATTCTAGCCCAACTGAGATGTGGGCAGTCAAGATGGCTTATTGATTTCAGATACAAAGCAGGAATTGCAAGAGATGACAGATGCAGGTGGTGCCAAAGAGAACGAGAAACCATCAGGCACATTTTCGAAGAATGTAGAGAGCAAAGAGTTAAACTCTTCAGAAGCCGTTATAAATTTAGATACCTGGCCGATTTCTGCACCCAGCCGGGTGATGCTGTCGGGTTTGATGGGCAGCACTAGATCTCCTGTAAACACGGATGCGGGAAATGAAAAATATCGTCTATATACAGTAAATTGTATATATGCTCGTATACTAGTGGTGTATCCTTAAGTTATTCAATAAATGTTGTTTCTGTGTCAACTGTATTAGTATATCTACTATTTAGTAGTTATAAGTGTTTCCTTGTTCTCAGGTGATTTCATTAAAACGTTATGTGATTATTTATCTCCTCATCCCTCATGGGCCTTTTGGAGTAATTTCCTAGGATTGTTTTGTTTGCCATTCTAATCCATGTAAATTTATTAATCTAGGGCATACATTTATTTATAATACAATTAATCTTAAACATTTATTATGATATCCTCAATTAGTTCCAATTAACCGGCCCCTTCTTGAAAACTGTCTAAAATCTCTTTTTTGACTACTACTATTCAGGACCTAGAACAATACATCAAGCAAGAGAGCGGTAGTCTCCCCAATCTCGGACCAAACGATTGTAGCCACGCTGTGCAGGAATGGTTTAGTGTTCATCAGAAGAACGCGCGCACCTTCAACCGGAGCAGTGTAACTGGATTACTTACCACGAGTGGCACATCGGGAGGCACAGATTCGGATATTGGAATTCCCGGTCATCAGGCGACTGGGGGGACCAATGATGGAGTACACAGGGTCGGCAGTCTCAGCTCTATGTCACCCGTGACCGGAACGGGTTCCCACCATTCACCTATCACTCACCCACCCACGTTTCAGTCGGGTCAACAGGTGAATGTCGGTGTAAGTGGTGTGTCCTCTACTCGAGGTCACACTGGGGCTCATCATCCGCACCACGGTCAGCCTTCTGGAGTACTCATCAATGAACTCTTGACTGTTGAGCAATCTAATACGCAGGTAGCCATTTTGTTCTCAACTCTACCTACATGTTTCCTTCATATTTCATCTAGAGCTATTTAGAAATACATCATTTATTTTTATAAAAGATAGTGAGTGATATAATACTGAAATAGATTTTTATTTAAGTTTTAAATATGATATATATAATATGTATTTACAATCATAAATGATTGTTATTGTTCTATATTATATATTTATACTCCAAATAAAATCTTTAGAGGTTATATTGCATTTGCGTAAATAGTATTATACTTAATAAGGCATTCTCGTTTTCATGAGGGAATCATTCTACATTGTTCTGTCAGTTTTATATGACTATTTTACTATAGCACTGTTAAACTACACAGCTTATTATAGAGAAAGTTGGCTGCTTAATTCTACCTTATAAGCGATAATCAATACTTCTTTTTTCCTCTAACACTATAAAGAAATAACTGCAACTGCTGGATGATTTACAAAGCATACTAACTTGTGCGCAAAGAACCCAACTTAATTAGATTTTGTAATTATTTATACCATGATACATTAAATTAATATGATATTATAAAAACACTCCAATTCACTTTTTTATGCATTTTAAGATTAGAAAATGAAAAATGGCGGCTATAATTAATTATTTTTAATCTAAGTTAATCATTCATAAAAACCTAATATTCAAATTAGAGATTGTTTCTGCCATGGAAATCAGAAAAAGTCGTGTTATTTTAAAATTGGATATAATATTTATACTTATTATTATATATTGTTTGAAATCGCATATCGCAAAGTTCATGCAAAAAGTAAACATGACAGGGTGAATTATATAACAAAATTAAATATAAGTGTTGTTCTAGTACGAGATATCCTCTTACTCTTATCTGATTATGCTTCATATTTGACCTTTGTCCTGTATCTCAATTTTCATTAATTGTGTATTGTGTATTGAGCAAAAAATACCTTGAAAGTATTTCAATGTTATCAAAGAATATCCTTATAAGAATTATTGTCCAATTATCTGTATTTTTTTGTAAAAATATTAGTTTGTCTCATTGATTAACTGGAACTATAAGTTAACCCATATAGCCATGTCTAAATTATAGGCATAAACCATAGATTAATAAATATTGTTGAGTACATTTTATGTTCAGCTTTATATTTAATGACTAATATTTGTGTTCTATTCAAATATATTAAATGCAGTAATTTATTTGTACTGGAAGCACAATTTCTGTAGTTGTTTTTAGACAACTACCTTCATGGTTTGGTATTTACTTATTCATCAGAAGAAAAAACCTGATTATTATATAATATGATAGTGACATGTTTCGTGTATTGCAATAAAAATGGTTAATTAATATCAAATTATGCAGGCATATATATAATATAAACAACAAATAGTGATTACAATTATCATTACAGTTTGTGTTAATTTGATATACATTATAATATTATAGGTATACAATATACACGAATTAAGTACATATTAAGTACAACGAAAACATTTGTAAGAAAAGTGAATTACCAGAATTTACTAAATTTTGTTTGAGAGATGGATTACATTGATTAATATGTCGAGCCTCTGTAGAGACATGTAGAGACAAGATGAGATGCACAGAGACGATGTGCAGAGAACTGTATAGCTCAATTGGCATAAACATATATATATATAATATAGGGTTTCCTGCGCTATTTACCATGACGTCGATTCAATTTATGGTAAAATTAATCCATGATAACTATTTTAAATTATTAATATTTGATATATCAAATAATACTTTCATCCTTAACAAGATGATATAATAGTATAGTACTTGCCTGCCGATATAATCAATTTACAACAATAAATTGTAATTATTATCATGTATGTAATACATAATTTATTTTCTACAGAGTGCGTGCAATTTACCTTCTATCGTTTTATATGATACAAATAACTTACATTCTATTTATAAAACTTATCACTACTAATTAACGACTGAATGTTACTTACCAAAACTAAAATGAAGTATAGGTATGAATTAAAGTACTTATTAATTAAACTTGAAAGTATTATTCAAGTTACAATTTTAAGTATTCCATTTGCCGTTCAAACTCTATATATAATGACCCTGTTTCCAATATACATGGTGGTTTCAGACCTCATCTTAACACTTTTCTTGAAGTACTCCAAACAAACGTCAAGATGTAGGATTGAATCTTGGTCAATGGAAAGTAGAATACTGTGCCTTCTTGCCATTGAAGCAATTCAGAATATATTGACTCCAGTTAAATGTGTACAATAGTGTAATAGTATTTATTCGGCTCGAAATGACATTCTCGACCATATTTATTTGAATAATTGACAATTGTTTAGACAAATTTTCATTGATTATGTTCATTATATATTTAAACAGAGAATTAACTGAACATATTAACATGTTTTGTCGTTATTTATTGGAAATATTAGTTGGTAAATTGATTGTCACAAATATTATGTATCCGTTAGAATAAATTGAATAATTGTTTTGGTTGTTTTATTTTATGGTAAACAATATTTTTGTAAATCCCCCAGGACTGGTATATAGCGGGGGATACGCTATGTTAAAATCAGAATAAGTTCACGTATAGGAGCATATTAATCTATGAGAATAGATGGTGGAGTAATATTGTTAATTCGTATTTATCATATTTGTTATATTCGGAAATCTTAGTGAATAAGTGCCATTTAGTTCACAGAACAAGTATAATTATAAACAAAATTCGACTTTAGAACTCAAGGAATACGAACTTAAAGGGTAGAATAATTGCAGACTTTAAACGATTTAAAAACAATTCTAATGGAACATATAATTCATCTACGACCTTAAAAATTATTAAGATTGTTAAAATTATTGTAATTGACAAATAATAATTTGAAAAATCCTTTTCTAGTTATTTAAATACGCAAAAATAACGAATATATTATGTTGTCGGTCAAAAGTTACAAAATACACCTGTAACAAATTTAATATGTGGGTATTTATTCACTACCAATTTGATAATAATACAAATACATAAATTATTTTCTAAATATTTCTAAATTGGATATTGTTGTGAGAATATAGAATTACAAAATCAGGTCCATTATTATAAAGGAATGGATATACAAATGCCCGATAAATAATTATTTTTTCGTAGAAGAAAAGATTAAATATCAAATAATATATATATCATTATGCGTTATATCAAATTTATGATATTTAACAAATTTATTACAGCACCTAAATAGGCAAACAACATCTCTTTTATTTAGCGGAAAGAACTATTATAGAATAATTACGAATAGGGATAATTCTCCAACAAACACCATAATAACGCTAGGTATCTTATTCTGTTCATTGTATAACCTAAAGCATGTAATATGTAATAAAGTACAATTCTCCAGAATTAAAAATTGTATTTGGCATTTTTATGGCCTGTGATTTACGTTATTGTTATTAATAATAATATTTGATATTATAATACATTAAATTCAAAATGTACAAAACAATGCATTATGTAAATATGTTATTACAACTTATGCAAATTCGTAAAGCATTAGTACGAATTAATAAGTTGTTTATTTGGACTTTTCACCGCCAGTTAATAATAATATATTTATTTGATGTTTGCTTTTTAAATTTGTATTAGCGGTGACTTTTCACGTGTCCAAAATTTAAAGTTGTAACCACAAAAGGGTATTTACGAAATACTTAAAACTTAAACTGTTTCATTTTGTTTTATTGATCTATATATTATATCTTTTGCTTCTATGAATCCATACTTTTATAACTATAGTTGATTTCATTTTTTAGATACCTTCCTACCCATACCGGGCTATTTTACATTACTTTCAAACTTCCTGGAAGTGTATAGTTTTGAAACTTGCATATAAATAGGTCAACGAGGATGTTTTATAACACATTCCATTCAAAAATAGCAAAATGTTATTTTCAGAGCAAAACACACGAATATTATACATAGTATATTATTATCTAAAGAATAATTTAGACTTATAAATAACAAAAAATAAAAGAATTTCATTTATAGAAAACATAAATTTTTTATTACTTTATAACACAAACAGTATTTTTAACCAAGGTCACGCGACCAACCCATGTGGTGTATAGTAGTGAATATAGCCCTAAAAGTTATACAATTATATTTTAGAAAAAGTCACAAAAGCTTATATTGCTCCTCTTGTTCGTTAAAATTCACAGTAAAAAATGGAAATGTGCCCCCTTCCGGTATGGATAGGGTTAATAACAATTATATTTATTTGAATTTTTAGGTAGTGCCATTTTCTATATAACTACATGTAAATCAGTAGCATTAATTTTTATTTCATTAGCATAGTGTTATCTCAATCTGTAATATTGTAGTAAAGTGCATACGCGATTATTCACGAGTGATCAAAACACAGTATATCTCATAATAATAATACTAATTAGTGCAGCATTAGTCTATACTTAATTTTGAGTTTTACTAATTTCCCGACAGGACATTGACTGGATGGGATTCGGTGTGAAATCAGAACCACCTACTCCATTGGACATGGAAATGGATACTAGCGGCTGTGGAGTCGGTGACCTGGACCGAGCCACAGATTCACCCAACTTTGGGCCCGATCCCGTACTCTCGGCTAGCCTACTGCATCAACACCCGCATGGTGACTTCAAGTTTGATTCACCCATGGAGTAGAAGAGATGCCTCACCCCAGCCCTCCATAATCAAGTATTCTCTTCTTACGATGGTATAGTATTTTTGTATGTATGTAGACCATGTTCTATCACTTTTGTTTGACCAACATATTCAGTTTTTTCCCCAGACCTGTATATTTTGACTGAATTTAATTATTCACCTTGTTTTGCTTTGCTTTCGTAGTTTTAATGGCATTACGATTGATGTAAATGTTATTTTTGTCATTTGTTATCTTGGTTACACAGCGGATATGGTGTAAACTATAATTAGTATAAAAAGAACAAACTATTTAACCAAACATGTTTCAATATTTTACAGTTTTTCTGAACTGTCGAACAATTTGTGTCTAAAGCCCATTCGTTGCCTATCAGAAGACTGTCCAGGGTATTTAATAGAATCTCCACAACATTGAATTGTTTTGGCTTCATTTCTATTTTGTCTGATAACTTATTGCTCTTCTCTCTTTCGGTAAATGAAGTAAACAATCAATTAACTTGGTTATGCTACTGAACTCCGTGTTCAATGTGTTGTTTTATTTTATTCTTGTACCACGTACATACATACACACTTCTTTTATATGTTTTTATGAGGCATGAATGCATTACTTCCATTGTTCACCCTGATTCAATGCAGGTGTCTTCTGTCTTCATATGCGATATAATAAGCAGTACATTAACAAAGAATATTTCACACACATGAATAGAAATATATTATCGTCTTTGCTTAATTACAGATACCGGTATCGTGACTTCACATATTTAACTTACTTATTATGCTAACCCTGTATATTAATATTGATATTTGTGATTCTATATATATAATATTGGTGTTTATATTGTATTGTATATGTAAAGCTAATGATAAGTATTACCCTATATTATGTTCTTGTAGCACCCTAACCCACATGTTGCAACAAATGTTTTATTTTGCTGTTACATGCCTACTTTTTCTACTCAATATTTTGTCCAAAATCTGTGTCAATAACGTATTTGTTGTACTTTACCACTCTTTTTCTTGTATAGTATAAAGCTTATTTAGGTCGATTCGCTCTGTGATTACATTGTCCCTCGTAGCATAGTTTTAATCTCCATTTCCCTACACTTTGACTATTACAAATCATGGTAAGGTTGTATGTAGCTACATGTATGTAATTACATGCTCAAAATTAAACGACTTCCGTATACTATATATTTAACACTAAATCACATCTACTTTTGTAATTATTAGTCTTTCCTTGGTTCTTCTGTTTTCTACGTGTGTATTCACCATCGCTGTATAAATTGAAAGCTTTTCTCTGTTATTTTAGCTTTTGTGTATCATTTCGTTTGATGTGCCAAATTCATGGGATAATATTGTAAATTTGGTGGAAAATGTAATATCCCACTTTAGATTAATAATACATATTATTTTGTATCATTAAACAAGTTAAATTTTACGTAGTTTCATTATTTCTTTATTTGATAATTCTGTCATAAATAGAATCCATTGTTATCACTTCATAATTACTTCATGATTGTTTAATTATTTTTCATTTCATAAATCTTAAGTTTTGCACTATTTCTTTTCATAAATGAGCTTAATTTAACATTGCTTTGCTTCAAATTATTACTATACCCTTCTATTGATAATCGAAGAAGTTATTTTATTGGCCATTACATCATGTTTAAGCGCTTTAATGAAATTAATAATTTGTTTCTCCAAAATACTATTTCTGTAGTATGTTGAATATTTGTAAGTATATGAGACTTGTTATGTTATTTATTTGTAAGCTGGGCATATTTTTTATATTAGATACACTGTCCATCCATAGTCTATTTGTAGATAAAATTTTATCCTTTAATGGCAATATATAATTTGTATTTTTGTCATATTGCTACTTAAGAGTTTTTATATAGCCACATACCCTACAATTTGAATTAAACAGGTGTTGTTTAACTATTCAGAATGTAATTCAAAAGCATTCTTATATTATTGTAATGATTTATTTCACATGTCACCTTATGCGAAGAGATTGTTGTTACCCAAAAGGGAGCCCAATGCACCATGTAAAGATATTTACTTTTGTTTGTTGAAATAGCTGGTTTCAATTTTCTCCTCTGTATAGGCTATTTGAATTGGCACACAAACCTGTTTTATTGCATTGTACGTAAACGTATACAATCTACTTTGGCATAATTTGTAAGATTTGTAAATAACATTGTATTTAAGTATATTACCTTCATGTTTTATCGTTTTGGTTTTCTTCACAAATGTAATCAGAATTGTCGTTTTCGGGGAATTTTTTATTAAAACTTATTGATTAGTCACCAGTCAGATTATACTTAAGCTAATCTTATAAATTGCTTAGTACAGTGAACTAATTGTGTGTTCCGAATATGTTTCATAGTAGAATAATTTAACTAAATGCTACTTGTGTAGATTACGTGGATAATACTGTTCGATACATATTATGTCTTGTTATACCTAGAATGTTTTATAGGTATTTTTTAGTATTAATCTTTACAACCGATGCTGATAGTATTTTTTAGAATTTTGGCATGTTTAACTAAGTGCTAAAATGTGTTTCCAAAAAAATAATGTATCGTGTATTCATATTTTACTTTTGTTATACAAGTGAGTTTTTGTTGTAGTGTTGTACAAAATCGATTTGTTTTAATAAATTTGATGTAAATTGTTACACTAAAAGTAGTATTAAATTAATAATAAGAGACAAATATATGTTTATACAATTTTAACTTACGTAAGTTGTTTAATATCTTATTTATTGCCTGTGTATTCGAAACTGTTTTACTGCATAAACGATTTAGTTACTGAATTTAAAAAATATTTTGCATAAGCTTTTGGGTAGACGAATAGTAGTACAAAACTGCTTACAGAATAAATAAGAGTCGAATGTATAGAAATATGTTGCTATGACTTTTTATATTAAAATTATAGATAAATTGTATGAGAAACTGAAAGAATTGCACTTCAAGATATATAACTTAATAAATATAGGTAACTAAGATATTAATATTATATGTCCAAGGCATGACGAGATACTTTTTATACTAAAAAGGTAATATATAATACTATACATATACTAATATTTATATGCTAGATATTAAAAAATGCAGATTCGACATTGATGCTTCTTTGAATATATAAAAATATGCAAAATAAATAAATTGTCTAATATATACTCGGCAATGTGTTGAGCATTGATGAATCGGTAGATTACCTGGTTAAACTGACGGTATATTTAAGTTGCCTGAAGTAAGCGACCAGGTTTCCTAGCTGTTGGTTTTCAATCTCTTTCAATACTTGATCCATACAAAAATAGTGATATGTGAAGTCAGTTCACTGATTGACACTCACTACAGCCAGTATTATAAACAGGATAAGTCAAACCATTGTCGATGTACTACATGATAATATACCTGCGCAGAAATGAATGGTGATCTACGAAAAAAATCCTATCCAGCAGTTCTCATGAGTGCCTGCCTCCACTCCTATCCAGCAGTTCTCATGAGTGCCTGCCTCCACTCCTATCCAGCAGTTCTCAACCAACACTGCACCCCAAGATAGCATCACAGCCTCTCATTCTGTATCTTCTGTGTGCATAGAAGGGTCTCCAGAGGCAGTAT
>JAYRBW010145922.1:0-14723 GCA_036023295.1 Invenusta paracnida | reverse complement strand
TGTTTTCTTAAAATTAAAGTAAAACATATAATGCTACAAAATATATGTAGCATAGACATTACTTATAATGTATCATATAAGTATGTCAATAAAACTTGGGAATTATAAAATTAATTATAAAACTAAAAAATAATTATTAAACAAATTATTAAAAAAATTATTATAAAAATTATAAAACAATAAAACGCAATTTACTCCTAATTTCAAAATACGCCTAAATGAAACAGGAACTTTTCCGGTAATTATTTACCATTAATATTTTGAAAAATTGGCGACAAATATTCTCCTTTTAGAATCTAGTATAAATTGAATTAATAATTCATGTTAAAATATAATTAATTAAAACAAAAAACATTTTTTTACAGAATATATATATAACTGTTGATTTCATTATTTATTAAGATACTATAACATTATTTTAATATCATTAGACTCATAAAATTTTGTTTCTTTGTTAACAATAGTACAATATTTTTTTTTACAGAAAATAATATATTGCTTTTGTGTTTAATTATCTTAGAACAAGCAGATTAAACATTAAATGCACTTTTAATTAATTGTATGGCTTTATTTATTTATTTTAGAATCTACTATTATATTATCTACTGTATATTATCTAGTTATATTATAGTTATTATTTACAGGTGGAATGGGACATCAATGATTTACCATAGTTTTTGTATCAACCATTTCAGTTTCATTGATTTTGATACTGAAAAAATAATTGTGAAAAAAGTGTGAACCCTGTATATAGCAAATATAACTAACCATACTACTGATAGCATATTTTTTTAAATTAATCATAATATGCATTACTACTGGCCTTATATTATATCTAAAATTAAAATTATTTTATTAAAACAAGAGTTGATATTTAATCAATTATATTTAAGTTGCTTCATGTACAAAAACAATATCTGTATTGTAAATTTAATCATTTGGGAATCATGAAACACAATATGCTCCAATTTTAGTAATTGTAAAAATGTTAAACTAATTAATTATTCTATGTCCAAATCAATTTTGAAATATTTTTTAATAAGTTTGTGGACTATAGGTAAGGTAGGAAAACATAATTGAAATGTAATTTTTTTACTCATATCTATTAACTATTGGAAGATTAATTTCTATGTAAAAATGTTCATATGTCTATGTCATATAGTTCTTTTGAAATTTAAAATTAAGTTTAAAGTTGAGCCTAGAAAAAAAACATTTAAATCCATTCTTTTATATTGAAAAAATCATTTTAGTTTTCATTTACAACATTTTTAATAGGTTATGTTAATCCAAATTTTTTGTAATACAATAAAATACATTTTAAAATAAGTACACATGTAATGTACAGCTTTTTAAAATGAACACCATTGCAGTCAATTCACTTTTTCATTCGCTTGAACCATGTATGGAAGCATTCTTACATTAACATATGCTCTATGCATTGGAGCATTTTCGTGATAAATAAGCATGTGATGAGGATGCGGAGTTTAGGCAGCATTGATGACAACTGGCAGACTCAGTTGTATACCAATTTAAAGTGACAGAACATTGCTCTTCTACTGGAATTGCAGCTAAATGGCCCTTCAAATAGACGAAAATAGCCACAGTCTTCTTGACTGTATTTCAACCTTTTAGGAACTTGATAGTGGTTTTTCAATGCAGATTGCTGCTTTGCTTCAGGGTCTGAAGGAACTAGACAGTTGCAATTGTAACCATTGTGAAATCAAGCCATAGTCGTTTGACATTACTGGACCTGCACCTGTTCTGTTCCTCAGAAAAATTGTGTGGAACCTATATGCTGAAACCATTCTCATTTTAAGCCTTTTGTAGACACTGCCTTTTGAGATTCCAAGAATTTCACTATTGTTATTTGACGATCTTTAGTTACCAATTTGCTGACACTCTTCAATATCCTCACTTGTGGTAAACATTATAAGTGATCCTGAACAGTCTTCATCTTCGAAATATGACGAAATTTAGTAAAATATTTGTAAACACATGACCTTGATGGAGACAGTTCTGGAAAAGCAGTTTACAATTGTTGTAAACTTTTCTGGGGGTTGTAAATCACTTTTAAGGTCATAACATATCATAGCCCTAAATTGTTTGCTTGTTAATTATATGTTGCCTAAATTTCTGGTTAAATGTACAAAAATATATCCTTTGATTTCAAAATTTTGTAAAGAATTAATATTTAGAAATTTTTTATAAAACATTTATTTTAAGAATAAAATATAATATTCTTTAAAATTATAGTCTCTCTCCTTCCTTGAGTTTCCCATTCTAATATGGTTTATAATCTAAAGTTTGAATGTATGTAAGTGTTTAGATCAAATACTTCACTTCACTGCCACTCTCATTAAATGATTTTCCTTTTCTCTGCATCACTCCAATTACACACACAGTGTTGGGTGTACAACGGGAAGATGAGAGACGAGTCATCATTCAAGCCTACAGGAAGCTTGCGAAAGTGCACCATCCAGACAAACAAAGGACTGCAGAAGCAAAAGAAGCTGCTGAAACGATTTTCAAAAAAATTGCCAATGCTTATGAGGTGGGCAAATTTTCTTCTTAACTTTCCTATATGATTATTTTTCAGTCACTTAATGGGTGGGAATATATGTATATTTTAGTTTAAGTTTACAGGGCTATTAAAGCTTGGTCACTATGCTAGAGGCGATTCTAATCTTTTAACTACTAATATAAATTGTAGGCATAGTGTGCCATTCACTATTATAAAAAACGAAATACAAGATAATGTTCACAGTGGTGGCTAACATGCCAGCTCCTGGAATATAACGTGTTAACTTATATTATTATTGAGCTATTAAGTAATTATTAATGAAACAATAATCATTGAAGTCATAATTGTGAAAAATCAATTTCAATGGTCGAGATCTTTGCACAAAATATTTTTTTGTTTTACTTAAAAAATGTAATATAATGCTTTTTAAGGCGGGGCAATAGTTGCTACAGAGTTCTGTGATGGCATCTAAGAAGTGAAGTTTCTGAAGTGTTGATTTTTGACGGTGGAGTGTTGAGGATGGGGTTGTGTGTTAACGATTGAATAGCTTTGCTCACGATGTTAGTGTGTAGGATTTGATTGTGTTTTTGTATATGGTGTCATCGATGTAGTTAGTGTTTGGTGGAAGTGGGTTAGTAGTGGATGTTTTGGAGGGGTTTTGTGGTTATGTTTGAGTTTGCGTTTGGGATTGATGATGTTTTTGTTTTGTTGGTGGTTGAGGTGGGAGGGTGTGTAGAGCTGGATGAGAGATTAAGAGTGGAATGGAATTTGTTGTGAGTGATAATATGGTCTTGTGGTGAAGAAGGTCTATGTTGGTGGCGAGAGTGCAGCCTGTAGCAATTCAGAGGGTGGTATTTTGAATGAACTGAAGTTTATGTATATGTGATGTGGCGATGGAGAGGGACCAGATTGCGCATGCATAGTTACTGACTAGACGAATGATAGCTTTGTATATGATTATGTGAGTATTGTTTCTTTGTGTTGGTCCCATTATTTTCCTGTGAGCAATTTTAGTATGTTGAAGTGGTGTTTACATTTTTATGTATGTTTGCGATGTGTGCTTTGAAAGTGTAATAAGTGTCGATGTGACCCGAATATATTAGGTGTTTTGTTGAGGGGAAGGCGTATGTTATTAATGTGGATATCGGAGTTGTAGTTGTATTGATGGGTGTCTAGTGTGAAGAGAGTGGTTGTGCATTTACGGATGGAGAGGTGGAAGTTGAGATCTGTGAGGTATTGATGAAGGCTTTGGAAGAAAGTTTTGGTTTTATTTTCGGGTGTTTTGAAGTGTATGTCAGTGGAGTCAATGTTTATGTCGTCAGCGTACTGGGTGGGTTTGTCTTGTGGAGTAGGCAGGGATGTCGCGTGTAATAATTGATGAGGACTGGGAAGATGACTGACCCTTGAGACACTCCGAAGTGGATGTTTTTATGTGTGAAGAGAAATTTGTTATATGTGATTTGTTTTCTGCCGTGTAAGTAGTTTGTGAAGAATTTTATGTGATTGTTTGGCAGTGTGGAGTTGAAAAGTTTGTTTGTGAGTTGGTTGTATGTTGACAGTGTTGAATGCTTTAGTGAGGTTGGTTGGCAGGCGGTACCCCCGTGAGAGGAGCCGAAGCCCCCGCAGATACGAGGCCACCGCCACGGGGTCCTCCGTCAACACGGACAGAGGGGGAATACCCATCCCAAACGCACTCAGACGCGGTGTTCGGTGAGGTCGAAGGCTGTGACGATGGTTCTGAGTGGTGGTTTTTGTGTATTGAAGCTCGCTAATATAGTGTTTGATATATTTTATAGAGCTGTTACCTTGCTGTGTTTGGATTTGAAGCCGTGTTGATGGGGTGGATATTATGCATGTGCTTGAATAAATAGAAGGAGATGCCGTTCGATCGTTTTGGTGATGGGAGAGAGAAGAGATGTGGGACAATATGAAGACTTGTCTGTGGGGTCTTTGGTGGGTTTTAAAAGGGGGACTGTGATAGAGTTTTTCCAGATTTCTTGGATCCGATTTGTCTGTATAAGGAAGTGTTGATTGTTTATGAGGAATTGGATGGCGATGGAACACAGGTGTTTGAGGTGTGTGAATGTGAGATTATCGGAGAAGGTTGCTGTGAAATTTTTGACGGATCGGATCGCTGATGTGACATTTTCGATGGTGTAGGATGTTGTAGGTTTGAATGGGAGATGTTTTGTTTTCTTAGTTGTGATGCGGGTTTGGTGGTTAGGTGCATGGATATTTGAAAGTTAATTTGCTCCTGTTTGAAGGCATGTGCGATGTTTTTGTTGGTGTGATAAGATTAATTGTTTTTGAAAGTGATGGACGTGTTTGTATGAGATTGAGATTTGTTGTCGAGATGTTTGATTGTGGACCAGAGCTTTTTGGAATTGGATATGTGGTCGATGGATTCGATGAAGTTAAAAACAAAGTTGGTTAAAGAAAGAAATGAAGTTAGTTATATTATGTAATAAAAATTATTAGGTGTTGCCCTTAAACAAAAAATGATAATATGTAATATTAGTTTAAAAATAAAATTATTGATTAGAATGAATTTACCGATAGTTGAGCTTTCGTGTAACGCTATCAATATCCAGACTACTTCTACTGCACTGCAGTGAATTTCTCTCCACTTTCACGAACAGATCCTTCGTGATGAGGAGCAACGCAAGGAATACGACTACATGCTGGACAACCCGGAAGAGATGTACTACCACATGTACCGCTACTATGCCCGTCGATACTCGCCTAAGATTGACGTTAGACTTGTTCTCTTTGTCATCGTATCTTTAGTCTCCATTGCCCAGGTATGCTGCGTGTAAAGTTTCTCTTTTATTGACTTTATCTTCGTATTATCAGAAAAATACAAAGCTGCCTTTACACATGTTACTGTTGAAGGATTTTAATACGATACTTATCACGTATTTTGAATATAATTTGCATAATTCGTAATCGTTGTATGATATTCTTTTCTTTGTCTGAGGCAAATAACAATGCAAAATGTAGGATTATTTAGGGTAGGTATATTGTAATTTACTACAAAATATTGAGTTTCAAATACTTTAAACGCATTTTATATCGTCGAAGAAACAACTTATATAGTGAGTATATCAAGAAGTTTTTAATGGTCGATAATACCAAATAACATTTTGCCAACGAAATGCATTTTCTGCATTATGAACGAAATAATACATAATATATTTAGATATTATTTAGATAGAACTGCATTTATATGTAGGAATTTCTAGGTGTTTTGTGTAAACAGATAGTCTCGTTAAAGAGTGACATGTATAAATTTGTAATATACATCGAAGATTTGAAGAAAAATAATGAATTTTGATAAAAATAAACAGTTAATATAGACACGTTGCAGTACCTACGCCAGAAATTCTCACACAGCTGATGGTACAAAACCAGCCATCCAATCAGAAGCATGGTATTTCTATGGAGACACATGGAAACATCTGCCATCAAATATTTTTATAGTATCTACCGATTTAATAATTTTAACCTTTCCTCTTGAATAATATAAACATGTAAACCAATTTTAAAGATCTTCATTGTTATTTTTACACGATATATATTTACATTTTATATACACGAATTCTTCTTCCAGGAAATATCTCTTATCCAAGCTGCAAACGAGTGTTATTAGCTGCCATTCCTATTCTAGTCCTATTCCTAGTCTATTGGATATCTTTATCGTGAATCATCAAAAGTTGTTGTCTCTAATTAATTATTAATAACGCTTCAGTCTATCCTTCAAATTATTTTAATTAAGAGTTAAAATTGTACGTGAAGCAACCTATTACTTATATTCAAAGGTTTTATTATTACCCCGATTCTTATTTATTTTAAGTCACCAGTGTAAAGCCACAAATGAAATAATTCTATATTTAAAATAGTACATTTTCACTGTTCTCGCGTCCCCATTTTTTAATGCCCGCCCACCAGTACTACGGACAGTGGTCCAACTATAACGACGCCGTCTCCTACCTGGTAAAGGAACCCAAGTACCGCATCAAGGCCAAGGAGATAGCCCAGCAGGAGGGCCTCCTGCACCAGGACTCGAGAAAACAGCAGCGTGAAAATGGCCGCCGGATCACCAAAGAGGAGTTGAGAGAGCGAGAGGAGCGGGTGATACGGCAGATAATTATTGAGAAGATGGACATCAGGTTCCTTGTTTGTTCTACTACCTGGCCTTGTGACAATTTACATGGTTTATTTCTGCTATAGAAATAGAGGTTAATAAATCTAAAAGGTTTTTCTCAACTATGCATCGGATTTCTATTTGTCTCTCAACCAATTTACAAAGAATACGATAATATTAATAGTGGCGCTTACATTAATTTCCAAATTAAAAGACTTTAAACGGGAATTCTAAGCTTTCAGGAGCGCCACAAAAGTGTTCAATTACCTGCCCTTCAGTATTTTATTGACTACTTTATAAAATATAATATAATCTGAAGCTAACTGAAATTACATCCCTCCACCGCGATCGTTTCCATTTCCTTGATTACATGTGAATTTAAAACCTATTTGATTCTATAAAATAATTAAACTTTAAACATTTTCAGCTATAAAATATCTCATCTAATAGCGTCAAACTTTAGCAAAACAAAATATGTAGTATGATAATCAATCAACATTTATACACGGACTTCAATTAAGTCTGCTAAATAGGTTTTTAATAGAAATTTGTTAGTCGTTCATAATTATGAAGTAATTCCATTCAATATTATTTACTCTTCCACCCATAAAATGCGGTCGGAAATTCATTTTTGCTTTTAAAATCAAAGTTTTATTGTTTTCTAAAAAGATCACAGCTATTTGTACTACACAAAGAATTACTCAACATAACTATTTTTTTTGTTTTTTAAAGTGCTCGATCAGAAGTTATTAAGTTGCTATAATGTCGTTAACAACTTTTCATTTAATAAACAGGTGTTTCTTTTTTTTCAATTCCGGTGTATTCCCATTATTGGATATATATTATATAATGTATTGTATATCAACAGCGGCAAACCATATTAGTAAATGCCCAAACCGCTAAAGCTAATAGAAAGAGACAAAATTCCAGTTTCTGCTATAGATTGTATACATAGGACAATTTACTATAGGACAAGTAAACTCACTGATTTATTATCCGGATGGTAGCTGTCGGAAAATAAATTTCACTGCCAAAATTGTGAAAAAATGTACTGTTATGATCTTAATAATGTCTATAGTATATATACTTTGATCAATGAAAATGTTTCTCTTGTATAAGATATAACTACTATGCAGAGCCAGTACAGAAGTAGTCAGAACAGCGCAGAACCGGTTTCGGCCAATAATAAGCTCGTGCATGGGGGTAAAATTGCGCTCATCTTACTCCTCTATAATTAAATTTTGTATTTTTTCAATTGGACGTTAGTTTACGTGTAAAGTCATAAGCATCAGAATACTTTATGTAAGTTTAGACCGGAAAACTGAATTATCTTTACTGTCTCACCAGCCAATTTACCACTATCTATCAAAAATGACTCATCCTTTTGACGCAGTGCTGTATTGCATACTAAAATAGATCATTATTGGAGACAACATTAACTTAGTTCACATTGTTTATCATTTAGTTAGATTTTTTATGATACAAAACATACCAAATGAACCGTCAGAAGTACTTTTAAAGAAAGTTATTAGTAATAATTTAACAGATTTGGCTTAACTCCATTTTACTTTTGCGATCTACAACTTTGTAAACTTGTCGATTTTAGTCATTCTGACTGAAACCACAATTCATAAAGTCTGGATTTCAATCTAGTTACACTTTTAAGGGAATTATGTGATTCCTGTAGTATAACTTCGAAATGAATATATATAGATAAACCAAATAGTAATAACTGATGCCTTACATATTTCGTTTTTAAATGACCTTTCATAGGCGGAACAATTTCATTGTGAAATAGTTCACATGCTGATGATCACAATATATAATATTGGGAGATCTTCTGAGTTAAAAAGGAGTAGAGATAAGCAGAAACGGTCGTGTAAGGTAGTATTTCAAAAGTAAATTACTATACAGGAGAATTGAAATTATTCATAAATTTAGAAAACTTTAATTATACTAAAGGACATGCAAGTACTACTGGGATAGCATACAGTAGTATGTATTGTAGTAAATAGAAAAGCTAATATGGTGTTAAAAATCTAATTATATGCATGAACTGTACATACACCTTAATTAAAATGACCCCGCTGTGAGATTTGCGGATAGAAATAAATTTCGACTGGTTTTTATAGTGCTTAGTTTGTAAAACGCGCTTTTTAACATTCCAAATACCTTTTCAAGTTTTGTGTATTTATGCTACTTTCTCAGTAATACTTGTCTTCGGTATAATTCGATCGTTTTGATTGAGTAAAATTTCAACACTTAACTGTTATTTACTATCATGTTCTGTATATCTCCATCTGCATTGTAACTATCTGTGTATGTTATGATTATTGATCTAAACTCCCTTTCAACTGAGAATACCTCTGTTGTATACTATAATATTTTGTATTTAATCTGTCTCAGTAGTTTTTTTAATAACGAAATATAAAGCATTAATCACTACTACCTTGTGATCCGGAACTTACACTTTCTTCCCATTTCTTCTCCAGAATTAGATTAAAATTTTGTTGCCTTGTTCATTGATGTAATTTTAATGAGCTTAACCTCTTAAATTTAAGACGTATCCTTCATATTTATCCTCCCCCAATCCACTGACATATCTATCTATTTTCAATATTCTGTATCCCTTCATCAACCTATTAAGTTACACCTCGCATCGCTAGCCTGCGTTACTTTCAGCGTTATTGGTCCCAAATTAAGGAATAGTTTACCCATTGTGTCCTTTACTTCAACGTATTTCTCTTTTCTCCCTCACAAAGAGGCGGGTATGCCAAGCCATCCGTAAAGCACGTCCTCTGGCTCCAGTTGTTCCTCTGGCCCTACCAATTTCTCTGTTGGATCTACTTCCACCTGCGCTGGACTGTGAAGTACGGGATCCTGCGCCACGAGTACGGCAGAGAGGAGCAGCTCCATCGAATCCGTCGTTTTATGGCCTGCTCTACACTCCAGTGGGACAGTATAGAAGATGCAGAGAAAGAGCGATTCCTCACTATGGAACTCTGGAAGCCAGATAACTACAAGGTTTGTTGGTTTGTCCTCAATTTCATTGTAAAAAATGACTTGTTGGGGATTGTTGCTTTATATATGAATTTAGCATACTTAGAATAGCATATTTATAATACTTCGAATTTAGCTGACTTTTGACAATTAAAAAACTGGATTTGATATTTAGATATTTATCAATTAGAAACTTATTTTAACGTACATTAGCAATTATAATCGTTTGCTATATCATTTTTAATAACTAGCAATATAACATCCTTTTTAATCAATTTTACTAACAGTTTACATATAATTACATACACATTAAATATAAGTATTTTTTAAAGTAACTTACTTTAAAGTAATTAAAGTAAATAATATTTTGTATCTGAACTCGTTATTTACGATACTCTCATTTATGTCTTGATGTAATTTTATGAGAAGTGAAGTGGGCAGTATTAAGCTTATTTTTAAATATATAAACAGTGTTATAGTTGTGTACACCGTTATCTTAATTCTCGAAATGCTCGTGCATCCTGGGCGCAGAGTCAGTGGTACGTAAAAAAGTAAAAAAAAACAATAAATCATATTGGGCAATCGATGATGAATATTCTGAGATTTACGTGCGTCCAAAATCAATATTAACCCCGGCTCATTGATGGGGTTAAGGTTCGCCAAAGTTGATGATCTCATGGATATTTAACTAGTATACTAACACATAGATAGGACGTTTGAAGAAAATACAACGCACGCTGCAGTAGCGAAATATTTACGCCAGTGATTGGCATTTATTTCAAGCTTATGCGTATAATATGATATATTTAAATACTTATGATTTAGTATGAATCGCATAATTTTGCATAGGCAAAACTAGATAAAGTTGTTAATAGAAAAACTTTTAAAATGTTTAAGCTATACTATAAATTACATATTATTGTAGCTCACATTTGGGCGCACATTTCTATAGATTGACTTTTTACATCAGTGCTTTATATCATGTAGATTTGGTATACAACAATCACTTCTTGTTAATCCTTGGTCAAAACGAAACTACTACAGCGATTCTGATTAAATTTCCTATCTCGTAGTAAATAGAAACGATTTAATCTCTATGAACGATACCCACTGGTTGCCTACAATAATATGATACTAGGTGATCAATTTGTGGATTTGGCCTTACAGCCAATAATAGGCAGTGTGTTATTTTATTATTTTTTCTGTTTATTATATCTGGCTTTTTTGTGGGGATTGTATCGATTTTTACAGCACTATGAAGCTTTTCGGCCTACATAAAATGCACACTGTTCACGGGAGCACACTGCCTATAGGTTGTCTGCTCATTTGAGGTTGTAAGGTGCAATACACAAATTTGCTACACATAAGCATTGTAAGTATCACTTGCCTAACCCAGAAGAAATCATCACCTTTGGCGAACCCTAACCTCATTAGTCAGCCGTGGTTAATATTGATTTTGACTCGCGTAAAAATGAGAATTTTCATCGTCCATTTTAGAAATTTTGGTGACCTTTAATTTTTTTATTTCTGTGTTTCATTATTTACTTTTTTTCTTAGGATCCAATTTTACTGGGTTTAACTTTTGATATATTGTTCTTCAGAAATGTTATATATTTACTTTTTGTGTTTTTATTCATAAATTATTCAATCAAAACGCTCATTACATGAGTTTGTACGATTTTTATGTCACAGCATATGTGTATATCCTAATACTTTTATGAATCAGGATTTTTCTTCCGTTTTGGATGGCAACTTTAGTAGTGGTCACTACGTGAACCTTTCAATTTGGTAATCTTGTCACCGTAGCAATGATATTTTTAAAATACAAATACGAGCGCATTCCTCATTTTTTAAAGGAATAGAGAGTTACTATAACTAGAGTTTCCACCTTTTTCCATCTCTTTGTGAGTTGCACACACTTTGTGGATTCTATAATACAGAACCCTTGAGCAGTGTACCAGCAATTTCCAGCAGATTTTTAGGATTATTTGTTTTTAAAAATGGTGCACGTAAATCTGTCTAAATTTGAAATTGAGTTTGGATCATTTTATACAAGAGGATCGTATAGCTACCGAGACATTGTAATTAGAATGAAATTCTTTAGTATGACTGTTATATGTTATGTATTCTTTAGAGTACTAAAATTGTTAAGCATAATATTGTATCATCTCTCTCTCTCTTCAGCGCTACGCGGAGGAGAAAGCTGCCGATATGAAGCGGAAGCTAGCAGAGGACCCCAACTACAAACGGTATCGGCGCTACATGAAACGGGGTGGGCCAGGGCAGTTAGTATTTGGCCAGGAGGATGTGGATGTCGACTATAGTTAGGACTAGCCATTTTTTCTTCTCTTCGCCCTCCATCCATTGAACACACAATTATACACAAGACTGCCTGTGGCATAAATTGAATGTTTACCTTTTTCTTTACCATAATTGAATTCTAGCCATACACTTCTTTATCCCAACAAGTGTCCGTGTGGCGGTACAATGAAGATAGACTATTATGTGATAGAAAATACTTCAAGGTGTGGAATGCAATTCGTAACTATTATCTGTTGGATAATTACGGTGTGATGCCTTATTAATGATTTGTACATAATACTATTGTCCAGTGTCAATGGTGTGTTCCTTTTTAATGCGACACTGAAACTAATTGACTATAATTTATTGTATGTAGTGATTTACAAAATTATTAACGTGCTATTATTTTCAATTAAACATCGGTTAACTAGGTATCATTTTATTAATCGTATTGTACGTGTATTTGTGTTATCGTCAGCGCATTTACCGTCTAAACCAGGTGTTTATTACGACAATGTGAACATCGCAATATATTATGTTTTCTTTAGTATTATAAAACATTCTTTTTCCCGTCCTCTATTTTAGTTGTTTTTAGCGCATCGTGTGTTTTCCTTTTTTCCTCTAAATGAATTCGTAGGTGTAATTAGAAATCCCCTATACCAGTTTTATTTTTTCAAAATAGGTGAATATACTATCGTTCAATTAGTGTTACATCTATGCGAATATTATGTGTTTAATTTTTGTGTTATATGTTAGCATATATGCATGAGCACTCATATTTGAATATTTTGTAATCTATAGTTTTTCAGTTTAGGGTGTTAATTATTTCTCAATTTTTGGGTACTAAAATTGTTATATTGCAATACCTACATATTATTTCAATTTAATTACAAAATAAAATTCAGTGGTTAGTCTAAAAGCCAGTATAAGTAAAATCTGTTTTATAAGATTTTCTTGTAATGTTACTCCCTTAACAATATTGTCACAATACAGCGGTCTGTGATTGATTTATTGATCTGTAGCTATAACTATTAATCAATATTTCAGGCTGCTCTACAATTTTTGCTCAATTTAAATTTCTTATCAGTTTTGACATAACCTGTAATTCCAGCAGAAATTGCAGATGCTTGTGTCCACATTTACTGTATATATTGTACGTTTAATAGTATTATAAGAAATTAATATTATGCACAATCTGCGGGATAATTCCTTTCTTTTTTTCTAAACACTACAAATACTGATATTTATATAAAGCTTACATGTTAAGACTTGTAACTTGGATTTTGCTTTTTCTATGTTATTATACATATAATATAATTGGGTATGTTAGACTGTATTACCGATTTATACGATCAGTATCATCACATAAATAAATGCAGTCTGGATTTACTGTTGCTTCAACTCAATAATATTTCTGCACATTTTTGAACTAAATACAATTACCGTCATTTTTTGTTTTCTTATTTTATTCGAAAATATTTATTTAAGGACTTGATGTTTAAATTGTATAGTTATAAGTTCAACATTATGACATGTTAGGCGAACTCAATTCGTTTTAATAATTGACATAATTTAACATTTTTTAATTAGATGTCTACATCGTATATACATATTTATGCTATGTTTATTTATTCTTTTAATATACTTTAAACTTGATAGGAATATAATTTTTGAATATATATTTTTTTCTATAATCCAACTGAGTTTTTTTATGTTTTTTTAGTCAACTTGAATATCCAAAAATAAATATTTTTGTTATATTACACCGCTAAACATTTTACGATTTGTAGCATTGAGCAATAGCATCAGCAATTAGCTTGAGAGACTAACAACTCTTAATCATTTAGGCTAAAAAGAACCTATTTTTGAGTGCTGAAAATCCGGCTAGAATGCACTAAAAAGCTTATTTTTGGTATCAACGTAAGCGCTAAGGAGCAAAATGCACCTAAGATAAACTTTTCAAAACGTTTCTAGATGCTATTTTAAAAGGAGCAATTTTGATGAAATGATCAGCCTTTTATATTGCTGGAAAAGTTGTCCCTACTCCGTTTAGGCTGTCTCGAAGATTTGAACTTCCGGACAATCTAGACTAACATCCTGTTTGTCTGGGCAAATATAATATCTCTAATGATGTTCACATCAGGACTATTCAGCATGAAATACCGGTGAAGAGCCGCTCTATAACATATGAGACTGGCCGGTGCATCAAATAATTATCTTTAGAGCGTAAACAAGAATAAAAAAGAAGATAGTTATTGAGAAAAGCAGTAGGAATATTTTTCAAATCAGAAGATACATTCTTTTCAGTCATAAAATCGCTCGACATTTTCAGTCGTCTGCCTCATGTGGGATACTTTCCTTTTCAAACTCATTTAATTCGTTCGTCACATCTTGTGATACCTTGGTGGTTAAATCATCTTCATTGTTCAAGTATGCACAGGGAAACCACCTGATGTGGCTCTTCAATGTATCTATATCTTCAGACTTCAATGTTACCCATTCTAAAACTTCGCTATTAATTCCTGATATTTTACCAATAGGAATATTTTTACATTCAGCATACCTTTTGTTTACTGATCAAAAAATGCTGAATATACTAACTAAATGTTAAATTATAGATTTTAATTTCTCAACAGAATTCTAAATAAATCCTAGATATATACTGCTTTATAACTGATGATGATGATGATGATGATTTGGTCTTCCGCGTCTTGCTAAAGCGAATTCGCCTGACCTTGCCTGTCTGAGTTACCCAGT